>JAXGGA010001183.1:0-165825 GCA_038373865.1 Uloborus plumipes
TACTTACTCATATTTCATTATGATGTTTTCCTTTTCCTTTCCGACTGATTTTCGTAGCTTGCTTGTTCTTCGGTGGCGCTGGTATCGTGAATCATTTCGGGAAGAAGCGGGACTGCGCATGCGTGAATGCGGAAGTTAGAAGAAATAACGGAAGTTTTCGGTTTTAAGGGAAACAGAAATTTTTCGTTAAAAAATGAATGAAAATGTAGTGTATAAAGAGGGTTTTTTCTGAGAGTGTAACATTAAAGAACATAAACGAAAATAATTGAATGAACTACAATTAAACAGTATTTTTGACAAGAATGAATGGTTTAGTAGCACGATTTTCAAAACAATGAGTATGAGCATGGCAATTGTCATCAAAAACAAACATAACATTTAAAAATAATAGGAATAATACTATGCCATCTTTGATTTTAGAGAATTTCTACGTTGATTTACTTGTTTTAACGTAAGTCCCTAAAGCAAAATCATTTTGCTTCTATCAGTTTTTACCAAGCTATTTTTTTATATATCAAGCACTCGACAATAAAGAAGCAACAATAAAGTTCAACTTAATATACTATGTTTTAAATATTTGTATTAAGAAAAAATTTAAAAAAATAAAAATTATAAATACGGTAAATACACTGTTTAGAATACTTTCAACAATATGTTTACCGTTTTTATTATTAACCGGGTTGTTAAAACAACTCAGTAGAGCCGATATGAAAGAGTCCATATTTTTTGTAACATCTACACTGTTAAAAATTCAGGAAGCTTTTATAGTAAATGTTACTGTAAAATGTGGCGTTTACAGTACAGAATATTTTTACAGTAAATTGTACCGATAAAAAAAATTGCGATTGCAGCGCCAATTGATCACCACGTGACTTACAGTGCGAAGCAGATGATAACCTATTTCCGCTCTCCAGATGTGGCTCACCTGGCACCATGGATTGTAAAGCAGTGTGCGAAAATTGGGTTCCGGGTTCGATTCTTGTTCGTATCTCGCGCTTTTTAATTCTCGTTTTCTCTTCCGTAAAATTTTACAGTAAAAAAATATTTTACGGTAAAAGTTACTGGCAACATGGATGCCAGTGACTTTTATCGTAAAATTTCAGAAAAAAATTTAACAGTGTATCTTTAACATCACAGTGCCATGTTTTCATAATAACAAAACTTCCGATAAATGGGTATTGTTATGCAAATGCACAACACTGTGGTGATGAGAAAGGAAATCCCGTCTTTTAATACATAGTTCCTAAAATATTATTTCTTTTCTAATAGTTATTATTTATTAAAAACACGGGCAAAAGCCACGGGGCATTGAGAAGCAGCATGGAACATCTTATTTGCCTGGAAAATTTAGTTAAATTAGATTAATGGAATTATCTCCTACAGTAGTATTATTTTCCTTCCTCGCAGTTTTTATCATAACAAATATCTATATAGCGTAGGTAGCAAGTATAAAACAATAGTGCCGCAAAGTTCGTGTAGAGATTAGTACTTCATCTGCAGGAACACTAAATAAACTGTAACGAATAACCATTGTTTACAGAGGAATAAAAAATGTCTTAATGAGTTCATCCTAAAACCTATTTACATATTAACTAAAGAGAGACTAAAACATTCTTTTTTGTAGGGAGTTTCAGTTACTAAGCAAAATACTATTTTAATGTAATAGGGCTAATATTTAGAAAAGTGCCAGAGTCCCAAGTGAATTTTCACTAGTATTTCAATAACAAGTAAAAAAATAATTTTCCCCAGAAAGAAGACAAGGTTTTGCTTTCATTTCATCTAATAATATCAGAAAAAAAAATCCTTCAGAAAATATTTGTTTTATACATCAAAAATCAGATCGGTAACGTGTCCCCAGTAGCAAAGCTTAGCATGCAAACAACTTAAGCTCACTTTCTAACTTCCCAAAAAAACGCACTTGCACAAAAAACGATTCTATTTTTACCCCTTTGTTAATATTTTACTTCATTTTTGTTTTAATCGATTTCTGATTTTCTAGGGAATGCAAAATAGGAGTGTCCCTCAGTTTCACGTCAGAGCGGTAACAATAACTTCTGATATATATTTAGGCCCCCAAAGACATTTCCTGCACCGATACCACGTGATACTGAGTACCTGGTGTGATGTTTTATCGCATCGTAATTAAAAATTCGCATTTCTGCATCTAAAATTGCATGTAAGATTTTTTAAAGTGATTTATAAAATGTGTGTCATTTAAGTCATCAGATCGGTAACACGAGCTAAAATGCGCAGTTTTTATTAATTTAAAAGTTATTTTATATATGAGTATAGTCCTATATTGCAAGTGAAAAAACCATGTGTTTGATTTTGGTTTAGCTCGATCGACTCGGAAATTAAAAAAAAAAAAACTTTGTCGATTTGTCAGATTGGTAACATTGAAAAACAGCTAATATGTTACCGAACTAACTCACACGTTTCAAAATTATTAAAAAGCAAAAAGCATAGGTTTTAGCCATATATTGAATATTTTTGTTCTTAAAAAATGAAAAGCAATGAGTTTTAGTACAATTGCTTCATTTGTGGTTTGTATGACCTGACAATAGAAGTTAGTAAAATAAGAAAAATTGACACTGCAGAAATTAAGTTAATTAATTATTATTATTTTATTTATTAATTTTTTCGGTGCGTCAATTTCTCATAACTTCGCTAAATAACTAGATAATAAGTAGCATGCATAAATTTGAATTTATAATCAAGAAATTAAATTTCCTGCAATTAATTAAAGAAAAGCAAACAGCAAAGTTGTGTGTTGAAAAAGTTGAAGTTGTGTGTTGTTTCAAAACAAAACAAATGTTTTATTAGCTTGGATTGGGTAATCTCATAATTTATTTTATGTAAAAACCTCATCGCTCATTTTTATTTCCAAGAAATTCTTTTTTTATAATAGAATTTGATTTTTTAGCTAATATACAGGGTGTCCACTCCAATCGTGGACCAATAGCTAATTTCTAAACCGTTAGAGATAAGCATATAGTTTATTTAGGAAAAAATCTCCAAATTACAAAAGGAATTTTGGGTCTATTCAATGTTTTTCAAAAAATCAAATTTTGAAAGAGTTACGAAATTTAAATTTTTATACAGCCCCCCAGTCCTGTCAATCATATTTAGAAAAACATTCTTGACACTGTAACGTTTAAAACTAAAAAAAAATCACTCTTCTACCACAAAAATTGACCGAGTTATGACGTTTTGAAAAATCAAGATTTTGCATTGTTTCATGACGGCATCGAGGGAGCGATCTCTCAATGACGTCATGAAACAATGCAAAATCTTGATTTTTCAAAACGTCATAACTCGGTCAATTTTTGTGGTAGAAGAGTGATTTTTTTTTAGTTTTAAACGTTGCAGTGTCAAGAATGTTTTACTAAATATGATTGATAGGACTGGGGGGCTGTATAAAAATTTAAATTTCGTAACTCTTTCAAAATTTGATTTTTTGAAAAACATTGAATCGACCCAAAATTCCTTTCGTAATTTGGAGATTTTTTCCTAAATAAACTATATGTTTATCTCTAACGGTTTAGAAATTAGCTATTGGTTCACGATTGGAGTGGACACCCTGTATATATTGATATAGTTATCTTAATTCTATGTTAAAAATGCAAGGAAATGATATCATTTTTAGAGATGTTAATGAAGACTGAAAGCATAAACTCAGATATGTAGCTCATATTAACTATATGTAGCTCAGATCTGTAACACTCATCAGATCTGTAACGGCTTAAAAGTGAGTAATCTAAGGAGGGGGTAAATAACTTCCTTGACCTCCCCCCTTTTATTTTCTTGCATTTAGACCCAATTTAGACTTAGAATCCGCTATTAATTTTTTTCTACAAAAAAATTTTTAATCAGAAAACTTCAAACTGGTACTTTTCAAAATATTGGCTAAATAGTCAAATATTCAAAACTATTAAATGTTATAGCTATTTTTCCATATAACTAAGGCTTAACGACATAAATGTCAGTTTTCTTGTACTTATTTTGGTATTTTTTAAAGAAAATTGCTCACACAAATTATTATAATATTTCCTTAGTTTAATATTATTTAACTTTTAGTTACATAAGTAAGAGTGGTTATAAGAAAATTGTTAAATTGGGGAATTTAACAATTATTTAATCTGAATAAACTTATATTTTTTCAAAGAATTTGTTCCAAAACATTGCACTTAAAATAAAATCTATCAAAATGGACCGATAAAAATAACACAAACACACACGATTACCCAAATATTTCTTACATTAACTTTCACTAAAATTAATGTCGCATAAAATAATTTATTTGAATTTTTTAAAGGTCACATAACAAAATTATTAGGTTGGTGCGTATGAAATGTCGGATTCTTAAGTGATTGTATAAAACTGCATATCTTTCTTTAAAAGCTGTTTATTCAATCAAAGTATGCTCTATTCGCTTCAATACACTTCTTCCAACGAGATTTCAAAGCGTAGATGCCTGTCTTAAAAAAATTTTGGTCTTTAGAATAAATAAACTCTGATATCGAGTTTTTTAGACTGTCTTCATTTTCATAGTGTTTGCCCCTTAAAAACAGCTCTAAATGCTTGAAAAAATGAAAATCGGTTGGCGAGAGATCCGGTGAATATGGTGGATGCTGCAAAACTTCATATTCCAATTCGTTCAGTTTCGCAATTGTTTTGTGTGTCGGCAGAATTCATATCGGCAATAAACTCAAAAGAAATAACAAAAGGGAAGACCTTCGAGAAAACCTATTTTGCTGAAATGAGTCTCTGGCAATGGACAATACGACTATGAATGAGGTTATGCCAAAGACAAAAGTATAATGAAAACAGGGAGACAAACGTCCGCATGTAAAGAGAATCCGACATTTCATACGCACCAACCTAATAAAACCGAAACAAAGGGGACCAATACGAAAATAGACAAGATCTAAAATATATTTATTTATATAATATGTACATATTCGAAAAGATTGAAAAATATATACGAAATATATAATTCAAGCTAAAATAAATAACTAATTGAACGACTGAAAAAAACTGATTTAACAATTGCTTGAATAGTTTTTGCATTTGTATGTATCACAAGCTGGAATATATGCGCATGTATAAGCCAATTTTTATCCATTACCAGTTTTCCCCGAAAAAGAGCATTTGCCATTATCATGCAAATGAGCACATTGGATAACGATACGGAGAAGCTATCTTACTTCTCCCCATCTTAGTTCTTTCCCATATAAGCACACAATCCCAAGATTTTTGTCTCTTTCCCATAATTATTATTTATTAGGTACACGAATAAAAGGCCTGAGGGGAATTTGGAAGCAGCGTGAAAAATCTAATTTATCACGAATTATTTTTGCTTAATTTCGTTAAGGTAAGTTAATGAAATTCCTATCCACGTTTCTTCTATTTTTTTTTTCTCGTAGCAACATTTGGAAAGCATGTACTTATTTTTCGGGGAGTTAATTGCAAACTTTGCTTATTTATTGCCCTTTCGATTCAGGCTCCCAGAGGAGAAACTGCGAAACCAATGGTCAAAGAAAGAAAAAGATTTGTAATTATTTACACCTCGAATGGCGGAAAACCCATGTGGCTGAGAGTTCAAAAAGTGAGATGGAGTTTACAACTTTTTTTTATCCAACATTTTTCGATTGTATTATAAATACAGATGCTATTTTTTCAAAACTAAGTTACAAGCATTACTGTATCAGTTGGAAATCAAAACTTTAGTTACTTTCAAAACCGTTTTAAGAAAATTAAGAGCAAACACAGTTCATTGCAATTTAATACTTAATAACGGTTACAAACTTAAATTGTATTTACTAATTTTAATGCTCCTAATCTTTGTCGTAGTTTTTACATGAAAAAAGTTTTAGGAAAGAAAAATGCAATACAGCTGCAGTATTTTTTTCTTACTGCTTTTCCCATGTATTTTAAGGCATGCGAAATTCCCGCATTTTGTAACTCACCCTCCTCCCCTCCTCTTTCACACCCAAAAAAAAAATGTTTAGTAAATCTACCGAAAACATTGTTCAGTTTTATGTATAAAAAATCTTTTCTTTTTGTTGCAACTTAGAGAAAGTAAAAATTTTCAAACTATGTTACCAAAATATTGCTATGGATTTATATTTTTAAACGGTGAACGCAGTGAAAAACTATAAAACTACGCATTAAGCAGAAGAGAAAAACATTTTTCTAAAACTAATTTGTACTAAAAGAGTTTACTGCTGTAAATATTTGTTACTAAAACATTTCCGACAAATTGTTTCCCTATTCAAAAAATATAAAGTAACTAGCTGCCAGGGCAGCTAGATTAGCTTCCTGCGGCATGCTGATGCATAACGTCCCCCCTCTCTAACTTTTACCTCATTCTGAAATTATATTATTTGATATAATTTAATGTTCATTCGATTTCAAGACATACCACGCACGTGGCCCGGCGTTGCACGGGCACTTCGTGCCCTGAAAGTAGTGAGAAAAAAAATTTAAAGAAATTACTCCCCGCCAAGGCGGCTCGCTTACAGGCGCTTCACGCCTTTACTTTTTTCCTATATAAAAAAATCATTCGAATTATTGAGATGCTTCACGCCTTCAAGATGGTGAGGAAAGTTTCAGTAAGTTCAGGTCGCTCAAAGAAAAAAAGCAGACATAGATACTCAGTTTTTAATATAAGTAGATGGCTCTTCAACAAATAAATGTTTCAAAATATTACCAGTAGCTAGCGATAAAAATTCTACGTAAGTGGTCCGCTTATGAGTTTCGTGTTTGATTTAGTTAAGCCTTCATTGAAAATTCTCATTATCATTGTTATTATACTGTTTCATAGCAACGACGGTTTGCAAGAATGGATTTCATATTTAATCATTTATTAGGCTTAATCGCTTTAAACTTGACTACTTATTAATTGATATCTTCGCTAATTAAAATCGTATAATTATATCAATTGAAACTAAAGAAGCTTGAAAAATTACCTATCTATCGGTACCTGGTTCGACTTTCAGTTCATTGGCGTTCAGGAGAAAGAAGCGTGACATAGAAAGATAGAAAGATAGTTAGAAAGAAAGATAGTGAGAAAGATACTCAGTTTTTAATATAAGTAGATGAATCTATATAGTACTTTATGGCAGCAAAAACGACGATATTGTAATTCTACGGCATTTTCTGATAGTGGAGAATAGTTTAGCAAAGAACTATTTAAAACTAAACTCTTTTTTGTTTGCGTATTTCGCTTGAATCCCTTTTTAGTCTTCTCAGATTTTGACATTTTTTGCCTCATCGCACATTTTTGAAGATATTTAAGTGATTTCAGCATTAACTTAATTATTTCCCGAATCAGTAGATACAAAAAACACAAAATACAGTGTTTTTCATTCCCATTTTGCAGAAAAAAATCTCATTCACTATCTGTTCATGGACCTTAAAATCCTAAAAAACGCTTCTCGCGTGTTTCCAGCAACATTCCATTTTTACTTGAGGGAGCACGAAGAATTTAAACAAAAGCAGAATTGTTTCTTTAAAATGTAAGAAAAAAAAGTAAGGGAAAATTTGTTTCAAAGAAAAGTATAAAATTCCCTTTCCTAACTTTGCGATAGATAAAAAAATACTTTTCTTTAATCTGAATAACTTAAAGTTCAATTAATTACTTTCTTGAAACACGCATCTAACTACGTAATTAGAAACGAGAACTAAATTCTATTACTTAGCAACATAAAAATTAATATCTCGTACAATAAATTTTATTAAACAATATGCGCGAATAAAACTAAAATGTCAGAAATATTGTAACTTCATTACTATACATTAGAACGTCATTTTGCTCTGGTTTTTTTTTTCACGTGGATTTGATGGGGTTAAGATTTGAGATCTTTATTTCGTTTTAAGAGAATGAGTTTTGTTTTTACTCATTTGCAAATAGGTAAGTTTTCCCTTCGTTCAAAATCTAGACTCCTGAGATTGCAGATAACAAGTAATTAGCTGCAATTTGACTTGCTAATAAGTGAGCTTGGGCCCCTGGAGACAATTTTTGCACTTGATCCCAGAGCTTAATGTCAGAAGTAAAATTATTAAGCTCACACAATTTAGAGCTTGCTGGAAGAATAGCTTTTAGAAGTGATGCAGGCCGAAACCAAGCAACAAGGCTATCAACTGTGAAAACACCCAACCAAAACTTTCATATTAAATGTTTAAGTCAATCCTTTAAAATGGCAAATAATCTTTCTGATTTTTAGTAAAGGAAGGTCCCGTCATGGGCATGACACAAGTGATCATGAATGCGTTATTGCTCTACAAAAAACTACAAAGAAAAATAATTAATGGCTGGCAAAATGCTATCTCAGCCAACTCTTTTTTTTTTACAAACACTCAGTCTATGTTTTCTTTGTGCTTACATATATAAATAATTTCACATAAAATTCAACATGCATTTATATGTCACTAGAAGGAAATATTTTCCTTATCTATGGAACCTAACCCCCATGTTAACACTACTATTTAATTTACAGGGCTTCAATTTGAGCGGCATTTTGTGGAATATAACTTGACTCACTCATGACACTTGTTAGCTCTCTTATCTAAGTACTTATACCCATTTAATACATAAGGCTTATCACCAAAGGGTAGGGAGAGGTCGGGAAAAGTACTTGCAACATCATGCACAGAACTGCTGCAACTAGCATATCTCACTAATTGGTTACGTGAAATTTTAAGGTATTTAATTATTTAAAAAAAAGTTCTTGGGAAATGTCAACAAGAAGAAACATTAGAAAAAAGTCCAACTTTTTTACAACCTCCCCGCAACTTAGTAGTTATTTAACACTCTATTAACACTTTACAGAAAATGTTACAAGTTATAAACGAAAGGCCAACATTGATCGACACGTGATAAAAAAATATTTTTTATCTGCACGGAGTGATAACACGCAGCAGCGACCATAAATGGTCCTGCCATTACTGACCATACCGTAACACACTTTGCTGAATGCTGAGAAAGCATAAGAATGCTAAAGAAAAGAAAGCTGGAGGTTCCTTAAAATGGAACTCGTGTCGCACCAAAAAAAAAATACAAAATAACTATTGCAGCGTCAGCAAGAAAACAAGTCAGTTTTCCTCCGGTAGTATGTGATCATAAATACGCCACAAAACTCTTTTGCACTTACTTTTTGCTGTTGTGGAGTGAACAGAAAGAGATAAACTGTATGGATCATTGTATTGGGAAATAATACCTCATGTTTCATATTCCAGAAAAGGCAGAAGAAAACAGATGTGTGTTCTTATTATTAAAGTATGACGAAGTTGTTTCCGAAAGTTTATTCACAAAATATTTAATACAAAGCTAAAATTGATTCAATCATCTGTACTAACTCTTAACCCTAGATGTAAGTGAACTACCAAAATGCACAAAATGTAGAGAAAGGTAAAAATAGTGATGACACTTAAGAGTAGCACTTGTTAATTAAAGTAATTTTTTCCGTGAAAAGTGCGTCACTAGTTTCAGCGACTTGATTACTTTCTTCCTTGGCGACAATAGAAACATTGAGTAAAGCGATTAACTATATCAAAAACTCATGGTAATCTTTGAGTTTAGAAATTGAACTCTTTGAGCGTCGCCAACTACGAGAAATTAGTTTTCAATAGCGACAAATAAATTCAGATCGCAAAAAATAGGAAGAAGGTGCCATTTGAAGTACCTTTAACAGAAAAGTGCTGAACAGAAGAAATATCCCTTCCTACCAAAAATCTTTCTTCTTTAATTGCTTAAATGTAAGATGTTACATAACATACATATATGGAAATTTATTTGCAGGAAAGGTTACACTGTAAAAGAAATATGAACTGATTTCCTGTCATTTCGATGAAACTAAGATATTCTTGTCGTGTTTACTTCCAGATCAAACAGCAAAAATGATCCGTCAAGTACTGCTATTTGCGGCAAATCCCCTCTTCACATAAAAGGGCCGAATTCAAGTGAAACACCATCGCAATCGCTTCGAGGCGATCGCAAATTGCAATCGCTACTAGAAGTCGAATCACATTAGAATCGCATCTCGTAGCGATTGTAACGTATCCAAATTTGGGAATTTGCGATTGCATTGGTGAGTTGCGATCGTCCGTGTTTCACTTGAATTCCTGCCTGAGAAGTTTGAATGACAACCAGGCTTCCTTTTTTTTCTGATCGCTTATTTTCAAACTCTTCATCCTTAAAGTTTGCTTTAATTTGTGGGGATAGGTACTCCTTTTTTTTTTGCTTTAAATAACTGTTTACTGATTATGAGACGTAAAATAGCAACCCTATCTGTTTCAAAAGCTTTTCAAATATATTTATTAACCGAATATAATATGCAATGGTGATAGAATGGCACATCGCGGATTCACAAGAGATGTGTATGATAAGGAATAGTAAAAACTATGGAAATCACTAGATTCATATTTCACTTGGATCTTTTTCTCTTTACGACGAATTTTCCTATAAGAAATTGTGAATATCTGAAGTTGCTTTACTTACGTTCTTAATTGTTTCTGATTTCACACCTTTAAGAAACAAATGGAACAAATAACAAGAATTGCTAAAATTCCTTACAGCTAAATCAGTTCATTTATCTAATGTGCAAACTTAATTCATTACAAATTAAAGAAGAGCGAGGAAAAGAAATAAATCTCATCCAATGTAGGAAACCAGGAAAATACAAATATATGTTTTATTATTTTGTGTGTTTTCTATCCTTCTCTCGAAAATCTGTTCAGATCTATCCGGTATTTCCCCAGAGATTTCTTTCGCAGCAAGGTCAAATAGCTTACAATCCCTAGCACAGAAAAAAAGTGGAAAACAAAAGGAATAAAATCACCCCGAAAATGATGACGGTCGAAAGGAAACAGATTTTTTTTCCGGATTCGTACGACAAATGATTTTTCGTAAAAGGGGAATTTTATGTCAGAGTATGTGAAAAGTTTCATTTGTTATATTTTTCTACAGTAAAGCTGTTTCATTACCTGATCAAAGCAAAATATTCATTATTTAAATTAATTACATTGCTTTATATGTTTTAATATACTTTTGAATCGTACATTCAATAAAATCATTCATCAAGTTATTCTTTTCTTTTTTTTAATTGGTAACTAGCATTTGCTATCCCCTTTCATGTATTAATTAGTTAAATTTCAAATTAATATTTATTTCTAATACAAAGATTCAGAGCGTTTACATACCTCCTAAGTAGCCCATTCTAAATAAGATACGAAAGCCCTAATCGATTTGTGTCCTCATTAGTGAAAAACTAAACTCATAAATAAATTATCCCTCTCCTCTTTAAAAACGTTACTAGTTGCGAAAACCATTTCAGAACAAATAATACCAGTTCAATGCACTTTCACTTTTAAAGGTAATAAAAATATTGTGCTACATATTTTAAAAAACTAAGGGCCCTGCTCCACATCAGCGAAAAACGCGACCGAAACCTAAGGCAGAAACCGAAAATCCGGGAACTTTCTACAGGAATACCATTTAATCCATTTTACGTTTCTGCTTTACGCTCGCGTTTTCCGCTGATGTGGAGCAGGGCCCTAATAGTTCAAAATACACATATATGTTAGGTTCATCAATATCACTCTCTGTAATCCCATATTTACTATTTGTATAAACATGCTTCGATATGACGTAGAATTATATAATAATTAGCATTGCCGTATTATGTTTAACCATATTTTAAAACTTTTTAATATGCCAGTTAATTTTTTTAAGTGAAATAAATATCCTCAAAACGGGTTTTAAAATAATTTTCTCTTGGTAGTGTATTGCAGTAGAGTTCTTTAAAAAGTCTTATTAAATTAAAAATTTTATAGCTCAATGAAAAATAAACTTAAAATATTTGTTGAATTCTTGGAGTAGTACATAACTAACAAATTCGTCAGAAACCTCATTAAATTTGAGCTTTAGTATACAAAAGAAAAAAAAACAGTTTAACTTGTTCTTAAATAAACAATTTCTCTTTAATACGTCTTTAAAACATCCTAAAGTCTCAAACATGCATTTGGAAAAAGTAAACACTACACTTTTCCAGATGACTTATACTTTAAGAATATTTAACGCATATTTAAAGTAGAAAAAATAAGTTATTAGATCTGCTTTTTCTGTAAATACTTATCTTAGGTTGTTGATGCTGCCCTTTCAGTAAGCAATGTAGGGTTTCTGTTTTTATTGCTACTCGTAATTTAATTTCAGTGCATGAATGGCGGTTTAAAGGGGAAGGACATAGCTTAAAAAGTTTTCTCAAGAAGAGCTATTTATTCAAAATGAAATCTAAAACGAATAGCATAAAGTAGTTCCCTCGAGAGTTATTCGATAATTCACTTAAAATTCCATGACAGATTTCTTCGAACGCTACCCACCCTGTTAGGATGTTCAGTAATCAATTTTAAAAAAGAAAAGAGGAAAGAAAAATCAACCTTTTTGCAGCACTTACAGTTTTTTGTTTCTTTTCCTATTTTTTTTTTCAATCACAAACGATTTTTTTCTTTTAAAATACAGCCGGTGTGCTATTTGTCTTAGTCATTTTCCAAAAAAAAAAAAAAGATTTTAAATAAAAAAAATTAAAAATAAAAATAACGATCCTGCGTGAAAAAGGGAAGAAAGTTTTAGAATAACGACAGGAAGGAAAAAAAAGAGGCATAAATAAATAAAACTTTCGCACCTGAAAACATTTCCGAAAATGAACACAAAATATGGTGCAATGCGGACACAGATGTTGATGAAAGTTCATGATGAATGCTTAAACAGTAGATGAGAGGAGAAAAAGAACAAGCAGTGTGAGAAAGAAGAAACTCTCTAAATATATCGCTGTAAAAATTGCTTCAGATAGGAGATTAAACTGAAGTCAGGAATATTGAATAAAATGTTTTAAAATAAGTCTACTCTGTTTCATTCTTTAAGTAAAATTTAAAATGTAATCAACAAAAGAAACGAAAGAAATAATAATCATAAAAGAAATAATGAAAATAAGTGAACATCATTATTTATATAAGCGAAATCTCCATTTTAATACTTTTTCGAATATCTACATCCATAATTTTGTCTAATTAGGGCTGAAAATTTCTTATTAGAAAGATTATCTCATTTTTGTGCAATAAAAGTGACGATATTTTCTTTTCGTTTTCCTCAATGTGCATTTTAGGAAGATTTCACCCATTTGGCTATATGATTATAAGTATTGTAAGGAAAAGAAATGTCAGGTTTTGAAAAATATTGTAATTTACGAAGGATTTTTAATTACATCAACTTTTTTATTTAAATAAATTCATAATTAAAAAACACCGTCTGAGACATTAATATCAATTCCAGAAGCAAATGTTGCAAAAACTCTAGTTAAATACATTTGGTCATTTGCATAGCATGTCAGTGAGTAGTTGGAATCATTCTCTCAAGTAGTGTAGATTCAGCATAATTTATTTCATGAATTATTATTTTTTCTGGACAAAAAGCTTTTGACAGGTGTCCGAAATCTTTTCTTTCCTATGTTCTTCCAAATAATTTAAGATTATTTCACAGTTATGTCCAGTTAGAAGCATACTTTTAGGCATACGCACCATCAAATTACGTGTGGGGGTGTACATGAGAACATATTTTCTTGTTATGAATATGAGCACCTATTTTTACTATCTAATATACCTATTTCCCACCTAACAAATACTCTGAGGTGCTAGGAGGTAACTTTAAAATTCTAGAATGAAACGCTGTAAGGTAAAGTTTTATTACGGGATGACCCTAAAGCTAGTTGACCAAAAATCGCTTGACCAAAGTGGTCGCAAGAATAAAACTTTGAATTTGTCAGGGGTTTAATACCAACTAGGAGTTAGGAGTAGGGAGATTGAAGCCCTTCAAAACAAAAAAAAAATAAATAAATAAATTAAAAAATTAAAAAAAAAATGACCTGCAAATCGACGTGACTAATAATAGCACTCATCAAACTATTTTGACTCTCTCCTTGTCGACAGCGATGATGATTTTAACTGGAATATAAATAAAAGGCAAATCTAATTCGAACGATGCTTACTTTCCCGATGAAAATGTCTTTGAAGACACTCGTGAAAAAATCGAGTTGAATCTGTGTTAAGTGCCAAATGGGGACACACTGAAGGGCCAGGGCTAAAACAGCTGGTTATTTTTTTAGTACCTGAAAGACACTGTTTTGTAATGAATAAATTATCTACAATGATACATATAATTGTATCCCGTATCAAAACATTTGAAAGTGTTTGTGATGACGTTTTTGGACACTACCAATATTGTTTGGTGCTGTTTTAGCAATCTGCTTTTAAAGCTTTCTATACACCTTTCCAAATTGATCATGTAACTAAAAATAAAACAAGTATATTTGTATATATAAATAAAATTAATATCAAAATATAATTACGTATAAATATTAATCATGTGTGTACTCCTATCATTAACTAAACTAAATGAAGTTCTAAATACTTATCAAAATCTGAGAATTGTTCAAAAGAACGTAACAAAGACTTAAAAGGTGTCCATATAAGCACCTTTTTTCCAATTGAGATTATTACAAATACTATTGTTACCATTATTATTATTACAAATATATAAATTTTTATTACAAACAATAATTTTATGTAACATCTTTTTACTACACAGAAAACCCAATAACGGTACGATAAGTTCTATTGCATTGAACCTGTGGAGAAAGGAAGACCGAAAAGAAGAAAACTTTCCGAGTCAGCGGTTGGAATCAAAAAGCAAACGGGCAGAACATGGTCAAAGGACATTGGGCCGGAAAAATACAAAAATCCTTTTAAAGATTTCTCTTTGTAGAGCGTGAGCTTTTACTTTCGCTCCTTTCACGCCAAAGATTTTAACCTTTGAGAGGCCTGTACTCTGGAGATGGTGGAAAAATAGTGCTTTTCATGGTGGAAAAAGAATAAAGGCCACAATGATTTACTCTTCTCGGCTCTATGGCCCGCGTCAAACTGAGTGGTGAAGAATCTTTTCATTTTCATGGCACGTGTCCACTCGGGATTGTGGCTGTCGGGATAAGGATCTGGGGTAGAAGTTATAAATCGCACTGGGGATGCATAAATTGTTTATATGACAAACCATGTATGAAACGTATTTCTTAATGTTTTGCGGGCTTTCTTTTAAAGGGCCGTTAAAGTTGAAATGATTTGAAAAGTTTCTAAAAGGCTTGCGCGAATGCTGAAATAATTTACTCAATATGTGACACATATGGCATTGTCTTTTTAGTGCTTTAAAAAAACCCAGCAAGAAACTTAAAGTTTTTGAAACTCTTATTACTTTTTTAAAAAAAAACGATTAATGTTTAATTGGCCAGTTAACACATGGCCATTTATTTCTTAACTGCATATTTATATGAAAGAGAAATTACATATTTTAACATTAACATCATACTTTTCGCTTGAGACGATTATTTTTGGAGCTATGTAACAAACATAACTAGCATTATTATACATAAATGAAGACATGAAGGTAATTTATGTTTCTACAATTTGCAAAAGTTATGGGGTTCAACGTTCTCTCTTTTTCTCCTCGGCATTTCTTTCAAATAACAACATATATACATATTGATTATGTGTATGAAATGCTTTGACCTTTTCCAGGACGGTTGGATAAAATTGACACATCACTATTCACTGAAGACATTGAAATGTTTTTATACAAATTATTAACATCAAAATATATATATTCAAATGCTCATAGAGATAAACTAATCCTTAGTATACGGTAAGTTAGTTCCACTTCAGCGTACAAGAGTTTTGCTAGATTCCGGTATGCCACTAGAAGCACACAATGTTCTGTACAGATTAGAGAGTCTATACTACACTGAAACGTTTCTTGACAAAAGCATCGTGACGTCAGCGTGACGTTTGCATGACGTTAGCCTATGAAAAACGAGCTAGATAAAACGTCACAGCCTACTTGGCGAATTAGAGTAGATCGCTGACTGCTCGTGAGCTCTTATTGGCTCCGCTCATAGTGACGTTCATTGTCATGTTAAGTTGCTGTCTAGTGTAGTAATAGCAGGGAATTTGGGAAAATTTGATCTGCAGCTCTCTGGTGAAATTTGGATGAAAAATCTAGTTGTAAAGAAGTAATTGACTTCTTCTAGATATCGCTGCATGTTATCCAGGGGTGATTGTGAGTTCATAAAAAATACCTGAAAGTTTTAAAAAAAGAGTGGGGGGGGGAGGGTTTTTTTTTTAACCAAGGCCCTATTAATTAAGCACACCTAATTTTACAATTAGACATACATAATAATTTCCTTTCATAAACTAACACATTTCATAATTTCAAATAGTTTTTAGTCAAAATATTGTACATGCATTTAATTAAATTGTAAATGAGTAATAAAGTTACTTTTGAGCTGCTGATGAGCAATCATCTCCAACAAAATATTTTAAGGAGAAAGCAAAAGTCTAACAGAATTACTGTTTGTTGTGCGAAAGCATTTATAAAGTAATGAAAGTTGCATTTGTTACATTTTGTTGCATTTCATTTATTTTTCTCCTAACTAAGGGTAATAAGCATCAAAAGTTCAAAAGTGAGAAAAATTTTACTCTCATATCGGATGCAAATAAAATAATTTAGTAAGGTAAAAATACAATTCGAATTTTCATCTTAACATTTCTATTTGATGAATATTATTAATAATTATCGGTGTAATCATCGAAAATTCGAAAAAGAAAAAAATCCGGAGGTGGAAAGATAAAAGTATAATTCAAAATATTTTATTTCCGGTATTTTCGAACATAAAAATATCAGAATCGAACATGAAAATACCGGAAATCCGGTAAAATACCGGAACACAATCACCCCTGGTTATCGTATATGCCCCCACTTATTGTTCATTTTTAGTTAGTCGAAATTGCGACCGAGAGAGGGAGGTGTTTTAGCACTATATTTGACTCTTCGAAATCACTATACTTAATACCATGGGAGCTTTTTTTCTGTAGGGGTATGCAACGGCTACTGTGTTTATATTCCCCGGGTCATTCCATGTCAAATCATCCAGGCCATGACACCCACCACCTCCGATTTTAATAAAATTTGCAGGAGTTGGAGACTTTTTGATGCTGATAACAAAAATACTACTTATATTGAGATAAGTGAAGGGGTTGAAAAGTTATGGCCCTTTAAATATTTTGCTTTGTGGTTCATTTGCCGCCATTTTGAATGACATATACATTTGTACAAACGGCTATAACTCTTTAACAAATAGTCGTAGAGATTTCAATTTTTTTTTATTTTGTTCATAATAGTGTAAGCTTTAATTTGAATTGAGTTTAATTGGTATACCTATTTTACATCGTTTCTTTCGAGTGCTTTCTTTCAGTTTTTGGACTCAAAAAAAGAAGTAACTTTAACAGAAAATTACTCACAAAAACCCCCCTTCGATTTCAAAAAAAAATATGTGTTCAGATACCTTTAAGTATGTTTTAACACCAGAAAAAAAAATCTCGATGGGCCATTCATATGATTTTTTTTTTTCAAACCTCAATTTTGTCTTGTTACAATTTCTTTCTTTCTTTTTTTTTTTTTTTTTTTTTTTTTTTTTTTTTTGCGTGACAAAAGAAAGCTATTTAGCAGACGATAAATAATAAACACAGTTCGGCAGACGATAAATAATAAACACAGTTCGGCAGACGATAATAATTTCAGCGAAAATAATTCAGATTGTTCGACCGAAGACTAATTTGTAAGCTATCAGATGTAAATTATTTTCCGGAGGATTTATTTCTTTATCAGTCAGATTCATTCCAAAATTTGGCAGACGATATTTTTCCATCTAACCTAATTTGGAACATCTGGCAGACGATTTGAGCTTTAGCCAATCCGAGTTAAATCATTTAGCAGACGATTTATTTAGTTTTCTTATCTAGTTAGCCATTTAAAAATTTACTCTTTATTTCGCATTCTGATCTTTTCAGAGTCGAAATTTTTCTCATTATTTTATTCAAATCTGTTATCATTACAAAACCTGCAATGTGTACAGTCGGGTTGCATATCAATGATCAGAGATGTGATCTAAACAGTTTACAAGATATATCTGAACTTTCTGTGAAAAACAGAGAACTTATTGCGCTAAGATGTAATTTAAGAGATTGTGAAACGTCGACTGTGTGTTGCATACACAAAAAGTATTTTCTGCATTATTATACGGGGAAACAAAGGAAATGTTGTGATATTTTTAGCCTGCATCCGAATCAAATTAAAAAATCATCACTGCGAGCTATTAGTTTTGGTCAAGCTCAAATTTACCGGAGTAAACTTAAAATTGATGTTGTTCCTGGAAAAAAGCTATGTTCCACTTGCAGAAAGCATGCTAAAAAATTACTGGATGAGTGCAATATCGAAGAAAAGTGTGATTCACCTAGCGAAGGACATTTACACGATTCACCTAGTGAAGGACACTCCCTAGATTCTCTTGGTAATTTTTCTGATGAAATTGTACCAGAATTCGTTCACAGAGAAAAAGAACATGAAGTTCTGAACCAGAGCTTAAGTTCAATCGGAGTATCCCCATTAAATTTGCATGGAGTGTCAACTCACAGGAGAGCATCTGCTGCTAAGAGAAAGTTGAGCCAAGCTAAAACGGCATTAAGAAAAAAGGTTGCCAGTGCCCTAAGTGTATCAGAGGAAGTACTTACAAGTAACGAATGTTCGGACTTTAATGAAGGAAAAGATAACAAGAAAAAGGCCGCTGACTGACAAATTAATGCAGATGGTGAAACAAAAACTTCTACAAGTTGGGAATAGGGAAAAAATTCAAATATTAACTTTAGTTCCTGAATCATGGTCAAGAAAAAAAGTCGCTGAATATTTTAATGTGTCAGAGTATCAGGTTCGGAAATCAAGAAAGCTTCTTAGAGAAAAAGGTCTACTATCACTTCCTTGCTTAAGAATAGGAAAAACGTTACCACATGAGACAATACAATTGGTTCTGAATTTTTATGAAGATGATGAACTTTCTCGTCTCATGCCAGGGCAGAAGGACAAGGTAAGTGTTAGCAAAAATGTATATGCTCAAAAGAGGCTGCTTTTATGTAATCTCCATGAACTGTATGTGCAGTTCCAGAAGAAATTTAACTTGAAAATTGGATTTTCAAAGTTCGCAGAATTACGACCCAAACATTGTGTATTAGCTGGTAGTTCTGGTACCCATTCTGTTTGCGTTTGTATGATACATCAGAATGTTCAGTTACTAATTGCTGCAGTAGAAATTGAAGAAAACTACCAAGATTTGATTTAAAAAATAGTTTGTAGTTCAATGAACATAGATTGCATGTTATGAGTATGTAATAAATGCCCCAAAAAGGAAAATCTCGAAGATTTTCTTAAGTCAAAATTTCCAGATTTCGACCCAGATGATAAAATTGAATACAAGCAGTGGCTATCAACTGATAGAACAAATTTAATTGAACTTACATCTAGCTTGTGACATTTCATTCAATTAATTGCTGAAAAGATTGAAAAGTTAGTACCGCACTCATATGTATCAAAATCACAAAGCACTTTTCTAAAAAAAAGAAAAGAAGAACTGTCTAATACTGAAGCAATTATTATTATGGACTTCAGTGAGAACTTTTCTTTTGTACTACAGGACGAAGTGCAAGGATACCACTGGACTCATGGTTGCTGCACTTTACACGTAGTTGTATTATATATAAAGCAAGACGGTGACAGCCTAAAAAGCGAAAGTTTTTGCGCTCTTTCTGATGACATGAACCATGATGTCGCAATGGTGTATCGAACTCAAAAAGTAATGATGGACTATTTAAAGTAGACATATCCAAATATTACAAAAGTAGAGTATTTTACTGATGGTTGTGCAGCCCAATATAAAAATTGCAAAACATTGTTGAATTTATGTTATCATGAAGCTGATTTTGGAGGAATAAAAGCGAAATGGAACTTCTTTGCTACCAGCCATGGCAAATCTGTTTGTGATGGAGTAGGCGGAACAGTTAAAAGACTTGTGTCAAAAGCAAGCTTACAAAGACCGCTTGAAAATCAAATAGTAAATGTAAATATGATGTATGAGTACTGTAAAGAACATGTCAAAGGCATAACATTTGTTCTAATCTCGAAAATTGAAATGATAGAGCTGCGTAGTGAAATAACTAAGCGATTACAAAGAGGTACAACAGTGCCTGGAACCAGAAGCATGGGTAATTTAATCATCAGCGGGAAAAGAATAAGTGCCGACGAAGAGTTTTCAGTGAGCGCAAATTTTAATCACGACCTGAAACGTACTTTAAACGTTCTACCTCTAAATAGTTATGTTGCATGTGTCATGAACTCAAAATGGTGTTTAGGACTTGTTTCTGAAATTCACATGAAAGAAGGTGATGCAGCTATTAAATTATTACATCCACATGGCCCAGCAACATCTTACTTTTGGCCTGAACGGGAGAGCTGTACTGTTCCTTTGAGTCACATTCTCTGTAATGTTGACATCAGTATGAGAACTGGAAAGACGTATAAACTCAGTGAAAGTTCTAGTGCTTTAGTGCACACCAAGTGGACAAGACATGTTTCTGAACTTGGTAAACTCTAATTTTTAAAACTAGATAAACAAATATTATTGCTATTAATTTGTATGTATTTAATAAAATATGTGTTTCACTGTTCTAAAAATATGGATTTAGTAGAATAACTATGATCTTTAATGAAATACTAAAGAAATTAAAATTTTGCTGTTATACCTTTGCACTTCGCAATTTGTACATCACTCTTATCTCCTATGCAACATTGGGTATTCTTTTAAAAGCCTGACGTCTTTATCACAATTTATATTATTTATATGAAGTATTTTTCAAGAATAATGCTATTCATTCCGTTTTTAGTTTTTGAGTAGCAAATTTAATGTATAACGAGTATGCTAGGGCTCTAAAGTACTAAATGCCTTTATTGACTAATAAATCATTACTTATTTGTATTTTGGTGGTTATATTAATGTTGAAAGTCTCCTAAATTGCCATGTATTATATTTTTTCTTTCTTTTTTTTGGGGGGGGGGGTGGTAATTGTCAAATTGTGGAATACAGAATGCGATAAACATTATTTTGAAATGATTCCTTTTTTTGACTTAAAATTAAAAAAAAAATGTTTGAAAAAAATCATATGAATGGCCCATCGAGATTTTTTTATCTGGTGTTATAACATACTTTAAGGTATCTGAACACATAATTTTTTTTGAAATCGAAGGGGGGTTTTTGTGAGTAATTTTCTGTTAAAGTTACTTCATATTTTCAGCCAAAAAACTGAAAGAAAACGCTCGAAAAAAACGATGTGAAATAGGTATACCAATTAAACTCAATTCAAATTAAAGCTTACACTATTATGAACAAAATAAAAAAAAATTGAAAGCTCTATGACTATTTGTTAAAGAGTTACAGCCTTTTGCACAAATGCATTTGTCATTCAAAATGGCGGCAAATGAACCACCTAGCAAAATATTTAAAAAGCCATAACTTTTCAACCCCTTCACTTATCTCAATATAAGTGGTATTTTTGTTATCAGTATCAAAAAGTCTCCAACTGCTGCAAATTTTATTAAAATCGGAGGTGGTGGGTGTCATTTTTGATATTTTCTGGATGATTTGACATGGAATGACCCCCCCCCTCTCTTACCGGCTAATCTTGGCGAACTGAAAAACTGGATCACTGCAGCCACTGCTTCTGCGTTTGCGTACATACTACAATGTGTACTGCAAAAGTTCGAGTACAGGTGCTATATCATTCAAAAGTCAGAAGGAAGACACATAGGACATATTTTGAATGTAAAATTAAAAATTCGTTTTCGTACCGTTTTTAATCTTAGAAATATACATATTCTACCACTCTTTTTGAATCATCTAGAATGATATTTTGTTAGGTGAAAGAAAGTTTGTCAGAAATACTGCGCATGGAATTTTATTCACTCAATTTTTATTCGTCTTTTTTTTTTTTAAAATAAAAAATTCTTTAGGCGTGTTGGACATTATTTGATATGGGAAAAAGCAAATGAACTCGCGACACTGATACCGTTATCAACACCTTTGTATATAATTATGAACATACATTGTGTATGTGTACGTACGTACATAGACACACAGGCACGTTAGCATTTTTTGGGATAGGAAAAAAACCACTGGCTATTTCAAAAATACACACGGAGTTGTTCAAGTTTTCACTTCTGTCGGTACTCTCGGAGGGCTACTGTTTCTTTTTACCTGCCATTGTTTATCGCACCAACAGCAAATGTATCAAAATGATCTGCAAGTTATTCGTTTTTTTTTTTAAATTAACTAACTTAAAAAAAAAGAAAAAAAAAGATAATAAGTGAAACCATTATTTTTAATTTTCACGGTGTAGAGAGACTCCACCCTGATAATAACAACCTTACATCTCCCCCATCCGGTGTTCTGCAAGCAGATACTCCGATGCGAGGAACTGATATTAACCCCGGGCAAAAGCAAATGCGATGTTTCCGTCATTTTCGTCGATGATTAATTACCCCAGCCGCCCCCGAAACGCGCTTCCACCAATTAGGGCTCCTCCTAATCGGCGCTCACCTACATCGGTTCACCCACACCTGTTGGGGTCGGATCCGCAGGGAGTACGGAGCAGTCAATTTGAAAGGAGACCATTGCATCTTTATAGTTCAAAATTGAATAATTCGAGTTCCCCTTTGGTGTTTATAAATTGTACTCATAAATAGGAAATGTAAAGTGAGTGCACCTACCGACTGCCGTAGAATGACTGCCAGGGTCTTTTCGTAAGCCGGCAGTCGGAGTCGGTGTTCAAATTTATTTAAGACACCAAAACATTACATACAATAAAAAGAACAAGACAAAAACAGAGGAAATGTAAAGTATAAATGAAGCAGCGAGAAGCAAAGGGATGTGACTGACCTACACTGCCAAAAACGAACTGTTGTTTTTACAGTATAATACTAGCAGCCAAGGTTCCAATTCAAATATGTAAAATGCACAGTAATAAACTGTAAAACTAGTAATTTTATAGTTTATTACTGTAAAGTTGGAAATTTTACAGTTTATTGCCGTAAAATGTTGCAATATTATACTGCAAAAACATCTGCATTGTACTGGCAGTAGTGGTTGCAGTTTAAAGCTGTAAAATTCACGGTAATAAACTGTAAAATTCGCAATGTTACAGTTTATTACTGCAAAATTCGACATTTTTACAGTATATTACTATAAATTAACTGTATTATACTGTAAAAACAACATTTGTTTTTTACAGTGCAGTAGCAGAATTTTCTTCGAGAGTCTGCGATGTAGATTTAAAAAAAAAAAAAAAAACCTGAAGGATGAGCTGACATTAGATAAATCATAAAACCTAAATTGTCACTGAGAAATTTGTAAAAGTAAGATGCTATTATAAGTACATGCTACTGTCTAAAATTTTTTTGCAAAACCTCCGTCGTATCTGCGCACGCGCAAAGTCTCTTCAGACTGTCTCAAAATAGGAAGGAAATGCAACGAGGAAGTAGCAAGCGAGCAAAAACTGAAGGCATCGGGAAGTGTGCATCCTAAACTTATGTCCCATTTTTTAAATGGAAGCATCCGTGATTGCCAGGCGCACAAAACGCAAACAGACAGTACCTGTGAATTTTATCCCACAAAGTAAAAAAAAAAAAAAAAAAATTCATTAACTCCTTTTCAGTTAAAAATTTTATTTGCAGCACAATCTGCTGCTTCATGCTGTTTTTGCTACACTGCAAAAAAAAAAAAACTGCTATTTTTACAGTATGATACTAGAAGCCGAGGTTTCAGTTTAAAACATTAAATTTCGCAGTATTAGACAACAAAATTGCTAATTTTACAGTATATTACTGTGAATTTTACAGTTTACAACTGGAACCTTCGCTGCCAGTATTGTACTGTAAAAACAACAGTTCATTCTTTTCAGTGCACCACGATAAGTGCTTAAAAAATATATATTGATTCATAACTGCCCAAAGAACGGTTTGGTGAGGGTGGGGTAAACCTCTTCCATTGCACATAAAGCAAGGAAAAGCAAGAGAAAGGAATTGTACGTTTCACTTAAATCAACTTTAGGTTCAATCCTTGTTCAGACTTAGCTTTTTTTTTTTTTTTTTTCAGCATAAGTCTCGCTGCAATTTATGGCCATTTCCTTTTTCTAACCGAAATAATCTTTTGAAAACCAGTGATGGATAAAACGCTAAAAGTCCAAGGTATCTCTGCGGAAATATTTGGTTTCTTAGAAAAAAATGTCTAAACCTCTCTCTTTTGAAAATCTTGGTCAAGATCCTGTGTGAGAAAATTGAATGCAAAATCACACTAAGAGCCTTCATGTACCTCCCCACCGTCCTCTAAATTGCGCTGTACAGTATCACGTGCTCTGATCGAAAACGTGCGGTTTAGTTTTTTCGTTACTTTTTCTAATAATATTGCTGTAGGTAGCTCTATTTTTTTTCAGAAGTCATCAGCTTCAACATACATGAGGACTGCGTACTATGCACTTTGCCTCCTGACAAACACAGGAGAGATTTACGGCACAGAAAGGATGAAATAACATCCATGGGCAAGGCGGGATTCAAACCCGCTACCACTTGCTTACGAGGAGAGTACTCTACCTCTTGGCCCACGTGGTCCCCTCTTTTTTTTTAAATATCATTGAAAAATAGTTGCAGTGTTACCTTTGCCAAACAAATTTTAATATTCTTGTGCAAAAATCAAATTTCGTTGCATATTGCTTGCATGTTGCCAATAATTAACTGTTGCCTTTTGTTTTAAAAATCTTAACATGAAAATCAAAGCCATGTACTATAAAACTCTAAGTATTGACCGTTGCTTTTATCGTCTTTAGCTCAGTCAAGTTGTTACTATTTATCAAATGTAAAACAATTAACAAAGTTTTGAAAAATAGTGTGAAAACCCGGGCTTTATGTATTTGAAATGTTTAAAGATTTTCACATTATAAGATACAAAAAAAGTTTTAAAATGCATCAAAATAATTTGATCATTTATGAATGCTTTACTTACGAAACTGTTTCAACGATTTCACGATTGATTTTTCAAAACATCAGAAGAAAAACCAAATTTCTTTAGATTATCGAAAACCGACCAAATGACTGGAAAATGTAATGTTTTGCAAAGTTTATAAAGTTAAGAATCATAACATCCATTACATGCTGCTTTGAACTGAAAGAGTAAGTAAGATCTAGGTATTAAATTTAAAAACTAACCATAGAATATTTTATGAGTTTAAAATCCGATAATACAAGTTCAAAAGTTAAAAACACAAATCACTGTAAAATTTATACCCGTAAATTTCCAACAACTAACTAACCCGAAATAAGAGTACTTTTCTCAATATCTGTATGAAAAACTCTAATCCCTTAAACAATCACGTAAATATTTTCGCTTTTCATAACAATACAAACAAAAACAACTAAAGCTTAAAATTAGGACAGAAAAGTGAAAAAAGATGTTTTCAATCATCGTTAATCTTCATCACAGCCAACAACGAAACAATTATAATCAACGAAATAACATTTTTCACTTGCAGAAGTCGCGCGGCCGTAGCTCCGGGCTTTTCTGTAGAGGGAAAACAAAAACGTTTAGATAAATTCGTTATTGATGGGATTCGAAAATCCAATACTTAAAGGCTTCTAAAGAAAGTTCGAAAAAATTCCGAGGGCTTAAGTGCTTTACAGAATCGCGCATAGTCAATTAAATTTCAACATTTCAAACAAATGGTTTCTCTAAAATGTACTAAAAAAATAATTTTATGTTATCGACCACATCAACTAAAAATATTGAGATAAAAGAAAATAAAGGGATGGTAGAGGGCAAAAACTTTTGCTTGCGTCAAAAACTCTAAAACGCGAATTATTTTACGCGCTAGCTTTAATCAGTTTTTGAAGATTCTTTTTCAACATTGTTTATACTAATATATAAGATGTGTACCCGTATTGGATTTTAGTAAGTCAATTTTTCATTGCGCATGCGCAGAAAAAGCTTAAGTAAGAAGTTTTACGAAATTCAAAATTCTCAAGATAAGACTAAGCAAGGGGTAAATCTACTCCTGCTGCAATATTTTCGCAGAACTATTAAAGAGCAAAGAAATGAAATCTAAATGTGTATGAAACCTTCGAAACAAAAACAAAATAATAAATTAGCAACAATACACGCTTGGTTAATTAATTCTTGCAGTAATTGAAACGATCACTGCGTAGGGGAAGACCGCCTATATTGGACCACTGCTTAAATTGGACCTCGGGCTTAAAATCTAGTACAGAGATCTGTGCTACACTTTAATAGTATAAACATAAAGTTTTAGGAATGAAATCAATGTGTATGAAGTTTCACCGGTCTTCGAACTGTTTAGCGTGAGTTACGGCTTGATTTGTGCTGAAAACGTTAGAAATCTTATTTTGCGGACTTGTTTCTAGAAAGATAACTTAAAAACTTGTGAATTGCGATAAAATGCTGTTACAGTATTATAATCTGTGTTTAATAAGGATTACATCGATGTATTTACGTGCGCTATTGTGATAGTTTTTGACAGAACTATGAGCTGAAGAATAAAAAATGGCGTGTTTTCCTTTATTGGACCGAAAAAAATTTCCTATATTGGACCGGTGGTCCAATTTAAGAATATGATTTTAAACAAGACTTTTTGTTAATCGTAACATAAAATAAGTGACTCGTTTTATTTAATAGCGTAGTTAAAATTATTTTAAGCATACTTTAACACCTATTCAGGATATTCATTTAAACTTTTTTATCAAGCATATTTTTATTAAGCAGAAATGTATGTTTTTTTTCTCTCTTCATCCATTAAGCTGCAGTTTCAGGTTGTTAAACATAGTTATTAACTTAAATAACATTTAATCTGGTTTACCGAGAGAAACATATGAAATTCCTCGATATTTTGGAAACAATTTATATGCTAATAAAATGTTCAATGTAGATGAAGCCGGTCTTTTCACTGTCCAAAAGTCCCAAAATATATTGACGTATAGAGGTTAACATCAGATTGCATCAGTAATGAGTGGTGAACGTGGTAGAGTCACACTGGTTATTTGCTGCATGAGTGCAAGCTCCCTATGCTTATTTTCAAAAGATTACGTTACATGTATGAACTTATCGTAAAAGCTTCCCTGATGAGAAATATGCTTTTAAAAAAAAATGTTGGATCACAAACGATAATTTGCACAATTGATACAACCTTTCATCAAAACTGTTAAGCCAAGCAATGTAAAAAGAATATCCTTCTATAACGGATAGGCACAGCACTTACATAAAGAACATTGATGCAATAAACTTTTCTAACGAGAACGATATAATAATGCTTTCTCTTTAAGCACATCATGCACGTAGATGTGGTTTTTATTCAGTCTGTCCTCATATTTTAATCGAGCATGTTATACATGGATGCGAGAACATTTAATGAGATCCATTATATAATATCGCATAAGAGAACTGTTTGGTAACTCTTATGGGCAAACCGCAATTAAGGCCATGGCAAATGATCTGAGTTGATTCCAAAGAACAGCAGTTTGGTTTGTTAATTGACATGTGTTTAATGACATTGACTTGGCTGCAGCAGAATTAGAGGCAAGTAGTCCAGATAAAACTACTCAAAGTAAACAGGTTACATGTTCGGTACACCATGTACAAGAACTAGCTACGACTTAAATTAGTACAGAATCGGCGGATAGTTCTCATCAAAACATGATTACCAACTCTAACTATGATTTTGTAAAGCAGGCTCACATATCACCGTTGTTTGAAAAAATAGAAGGAACAAAAAGGAAGGCTGTCTCAGCAATCATTCTAACGCCGTATAAAAGAGGCATAGAGCAGAAAAAGTCACACAAGAAGAAGCAAGAAACTCCACAAAACAATTGTTATTGCAATATTTGTCATAGAGATGAAGTACAAAACATGATTAACTGTATGAAATGCCATCGGCGAGTTTATCAACACTGCCTAAATGAGGCCGAAGCAAAAGAAATTCTATTGCAAATCCTCAAAAAAAGCTGTATAGTTCAAATATAAATTATTCTACGTTTTCCTGGTACGGTCCAATTTAGGAAGCGGATGGTTCAATTTACGCGCATATATGCCTAAATTGGACTTTTGCAACTTTTTATAAGATACTTTTTTAAAAAATAATTTTCATATTTTTAGAAAATATAAGCTCCTAGGGCGGTTCCTGATTAAATTTATCTCACGATGCCTTATTTTGCATTTCTGTTTTGCTTCACATTGAGCGACACAGGCCTCCTGTTCTTAGGGGGTCCAATATAGGCGGTCTTCCCCTACTTGAAACGGAACTTCGTGCTTTCCGATGTTAATTCAATCATATCCTTCCTTAACGTTAACCATAATTGTAATCTACAGCTGCTAACTAGATTGTGTCTTCAGGCATATCAGCTTGCTCACTAAAAATGATTAGCTCAAATCATGGGTAATTATTACCCTTTAACGAATAGTTAGAGAATGCATTTAAGAAATATCTTACAGATGCAGCTGCGGATCAATAAATATCTATAACTCTTATTATGTTTGAGCTATTTTACTTGTTAAAATGTCCAAAACTGTATTGCAAATTCATTAAAAATATATAAGTTTTCGTCCAAGAATATATTTTTTTATTTTCTCTAATATCTATTGTTAGTATACATTGCAAGCATGTATTACGCTAAGAAAAATATAATAGGAATATATTTGTTCTCACTTGTGGAATTTTATACCCCTATGTTTAACATCATAGCAATAAATCCATGCATGCAATCAAAATGTTTTTAAAAACATGTTTATACAGTTTTATCACCTTTTATAAAAATGTATTTCATGGCCAGAAGCAAAATTGGGTTCAGTGTTGTATGTTGTTTTGTAGTTTTATTCAAAAAGGCGGAAATGGTTGAAATTAAAAAAAAAGACCATATATTCTATATTATTTCAAAAACAACGTATATGGAAAAACAATTTTAATAAATATTTGATTCAGGACATTGTTTGATAAGGAAAAATATTGAAAGAGAAAAAAAACCATGATTTTGAGTCTATAGTGGCTTGGTAAGATTCGTGTCCGCAAAGAAATTCTAATTTTTATTATTTACAAAAAGTAATTGTAAGTTCCGATAAGTGGTAAAAAGTTGCACTTGAAGTTGAGAACACATGATATGAGAACAAAATATATTTTCAAGTGGTTCGATTATAACCAAAGCATTATGGTGGTTTCCATAACACATTTTAATTTAAATGAAAATTTTTAAAATGATACGCACAATTTTATGAAATTAATATGCATTGTGTAGTGCTGTTAATAGAAATCACTAAAATGTATTTGCCGTTGGAAATAATTAGGGGGAAACATTTTGTGCCCTCAGTATTCTCTATCAACACATTAAAAGCATACAAAATACATTTGTTTTCAATTTTGACGTCATAAAACTAAACATGCTAAACTATATTAACTATTTTTTGAGAATACAAAAACTACTTTTATAGTAAAAAAAAATGCAAAACAAATGGTACGTGATAGGAGCTTACCAATTTGATTTCAGCATATTAAATATACCCCAAAAACATTCAAACTTCAGAGGCAGCAATTTCATTACTTTCTAGTGTTATGCCTTCTGGAACAGAGAAAACATATTTCCACTTTAATATTTCCTCTTATCATAGTTAACAACATTACTAAAGCTTCCTTGCGTTAAATTAGGCGAAAATTTGTAATGTCAGAGGGATGTAGATGAAGGTTACTGCATACCAAAGGTCTTTGGCCTTGCCAGACGGTAAAGGTTGCAGTGGTCCATTATGTTTATTTATATTTGTTTAATGTACTTAACATTTTACTTACATACAATTTTTATTTATATAACCTGCACAGATATTTCGTACACTTTAAAATTGCGCATAGATGTTATGTTTTAGCTGGAGACGCATCTCAAAAATTATTAAAGTACAAAATAAAATTACAGGAAATATAAACTAAAAGCTGCATATTTCTCAGAGAAATGTTTATTCGTAAAAAAACTGGATAGTGAGGATTTCTTTGTTGTGAAGCAGTTACAGTCAAGATATAAAACCATTATTGACAAATTATAGGCAAATGCAATACACACAACCCAATTCGTTAGGAGAATACAACCCTTTTTGCTTCTTTGTACGAAATTAAGAAAGTGTTGCACTTACGAGTACAAAAAGTTATTCATTTGGATTTTGGCTTCAATTTCTATTTTGATCATCACGGAAACAATTTGGGCTGGATTTTTTACGTAACATCAGTGCGCATGTACTGGCAACTGTATACGTACATATGTATGTTAATCTGCATCTCGCGTTACTAGAAACAGTTAGTTGTAGATGGCTGAAATTGCTCGTGTAGCACCTTTTTACTATCTACATGGGCGCCACCATTTTTACTTGTCGTCGATTATTCCAAAAAGACCCTTAACTCGTTATATGTAAGTAATGTTTTGCATCAATATTGTTTGCTTGTTTATCTCAAATGGGGCTACGTATAGCATCTCGCCTTTTGCAGACCTAGTGCATTCCCCAAGACGGCATCTACTCTTTCATGTAGCACCATCATGGGGGGCATGGCATTGCCACAATTATTTTGACGCCCAGTTTCCCCACTAGATGGAGGCACCTGGGCTGTATTTGATGCGAAACTGCACTAGTTATTTAATTTTACCAAGAAATTTAATTTTGCCAAGAGATACTATAAGCCAAACAAGTACTCGAGGGGTTTTTTACATGCCGCATAATCATGCGACATGGACGCTGTCGATTTTCTGCATCATGAAAATCCATGAACTGGATTCGGGTTTGATCCCGCGCCTTTGGGCGTGAGAGGACAGTGTCTTAACCACTACACCACTCTGTTGGCGTTTTGCGTCGATATAATTCTTATTACATTCAGTACTAAAGCCACCTATTGACAACTGGTTTACGACATCCAGAAAATGTATTTTTAACTTCATTGTAGATCGTCTGTCTGGAATTGCCATAACCAAACTGAAGGCAGGTTCTGTCATTAAAGCTATTACCTTCACTTTGGCTAATAAAACTAAATTAATTTAGCAGATGAGTGAATCCGTAGGCATGGTGCGCTTTTAGGCCATTCCAAGCTTATAATCTCCAATAAAGGTGATGAATTCTCGATTATGTACAAGATTAGTTTTAACAACCAGTGTGAATGTAATCTCAGCGTTAATGAAAGGACATCTTTTTCAGTTCGGTTATGACCATCCTAGACCTGAAATCTCTACTAAGGTGTGAAACTATAAAATTCGGATGTCGTAATTGGGCTTTGGTGCATGATAACAGTTCTGCCTTAACTTGAGGCGATAACTTTGAGATTAAAGCTATCTATTCAACTGAATATGTCGGCGACTTGAAGCAAATTGGTGACACAGACTTCTTTCATGGTCTTTTGATTACTTTTTTCACGCAATTAGAAACCATATTAATCGCTGAAGATAAAGTTAAGATCAAAACCATTTTTGCATCAATCGACTCAATTTCAGTTATTAAAACATATGCAATATGCATACTTAATTTAACTTTAAATAAGACCATATGCTCGCCACATTACATTTTTAACAAATAGAATTTAAATTGTTATTTGTAGTTTTTGCTTTACCAACTGCTGGAAACATAGAATACTGCAATAGCGAAGAACTTCCATGTATATGTTTAAATTTCTCAAGTAAAATGAAGCTTGAATAACTATAAAAAGAGAGTTCTTTTCCATCTTCCTGTGTTATGGAAAAAACTGAATAATTTTTCTCCATAAATGCAGTGAGAAAGAATATTTAAATAACCATTCTCGGAACATAAAACGGCAAATTCTAAGCATTTAATAAAAAAACGTTGTAAAAAATATTTATTTTCTGCTTTCGTCCAAGTTTTACTATCTTTATAGAATCAGGTGCACCGTTGAGTGAAAATCTATAAAAACAAGTCACACCGAAGGTAAAGCTCTTAAAAGATCTTTTATTAAGCGGGCAATTTGAATCTTCTCTTTCCAGCATCCTATTGTGCTATAAATTGAAGTTAGTCTTCTGAGTAGTTTGGAAAAGATCGTAAAAGATCATAATTTTTTCACCAAACTTTCCTTCTTTCTTCCTACAGAGAAGTATTTTTACGTAGATTTTTTAGTACCTACATTTATTTATTTATTAATAAGCTTTTAGTTATCCTACCTTTCATTGTTCATGATTTAAATGTGACTCCCTTCCGCCTGTATTACTAGTTTTATTAAAATGCATAATATTGAAAATGACAAAACTCTGTCATTTTTCTTGACAGGAGTCAATTTCGCTCATTATTTAAGAGCAAACTACTATTTTTTTCTATAGCGCAATATTTTCTCTTACATTTTAATGATTAAAGATAGTGTATAAAGTATATTTTGATATTTAATTTGTAATCTTTCACTATTAATGAAAAAAAAAATCTAGCGTAAAAATAACTAATGTCTGTCTTCTTCAAGAATTTCTTCTTGAAACTTAACCATTTTCAGTAATATTAAGTTTTTGAGCTGTAGCCCTCTTTTGCTCCCAACTCCACTTTATTTTCAAACTCCGACACTACTGTCAACGTCTTAAATTCTAGGTGAAGAAAAAATTACAACGGTCGAGCCAGATGTGGCTTTCTTAGAAATTTTATACGCGACGTCATTAGTTGCGGCATAGAAAAAATCTTTCAATTTCAGCACTACAAGATAGTAACAAGAAGGATTTTCTTCTAGTGTAAAATATAATACTAATCTAGTATTTGAATTTGGACTTAAGTGATTTTATGTCCCATACTTTGACAATGCGATCGAGTTTTGAACTCTTTATTTATTATCAGATAATTTCGAGAATTTGCTTACTTTCTCAAAATATAGAAGCAGCTCTGCAATTTATTTTTGCTTTCAACAGTGGATTTTCATTATTTGTTGTTTATGAAGGGAAGGAACGCCAAAAGCATTTTTAAGTGTAAATATCTTTCCCTAATTACTGCATAAACATTTAGGGAGTTGAGAAAATACTGTAGCCACGCAGGAAATCAAAGGTTAAAAGGAGTGAAGTTTCGATAATTTACTAAGGTTATGGATTTGTTCAGTCCAAATACGAAAAAAGGCTTTTTTGCACTTATTAGCTATACAAAGGGCACGAATTGAGACAGATGATTAAGTTTTTTCTCATTGAATCACCTCCAAGCTAAGCATCTTATTTCGGTTTATCGCTTACAAAATGGAAGGGGAGCACTGCATTGACGAAAACTTTGAATTACCCATAGAGTGTTTAACACGTTATTCTTCTAATTTGGTCTCCTATTTTGAGATTATTTTTTGAGCTTTACAGCTTAAAGCGTTTCAAAATGATTAGCTAGTAGTCCAGTTATAAATAGAATACGTTTTACATAAGTATTAAAGGGAAAAGACCTGAGATTTTTTAATGATCATTAACGTTTTAACGAAACTATGACCGTAATCAAACTAACAATCAAAAATAATATTTAAAAAAGGAAAAGAAAAGGCTGAAAAGAGATAAAAATTCACGATGTATGACCCAGTCAATAAGAAAAGAATTGGGATTGAAAATTTCTGGCATGGGCTGTTATATTGATTGTCATCAACAAGGAAAACAGGTGCAAATGAATACAAGGGAACCAGCATATGTCGACCAGCGCATCTCCAATACACTTCAGGTACAGGGAGGAAAAATAAGGAGAAAGTCTTAAAGTCATTAAGACCTTTCAAAACAAGACATTATCATGGTGAATATTTTACAGTAGGAAGAAGATACTGGTTAATTAACAAAAAACGATGGTAAATAAATATATGTTAATGTGTACTCGTTTAAGATAAAATTTCTACGAACATATAACTCCATTAATTTCTCAATTTCGATAGTCAAATAAATCATGGTTTTGTAAGATTTCATTAAATAATATTTTTTAGCAGATTCTAAACTGCAGTTGAAATAACTACCATGAAAGAAAAATGAAGAATACTTTACTTAAAACGAAGGTTCTTCCTAAGAAAATGTCATTTGTTTTTAGAAAATTATAGTTGTTTTAGCAATTTTATGCTAAACGATAGAGATATATTAAAAATAACACTTTAAAAGTCAAGATTTTATTATCAAGATAAAGATCATGGAAGCATTTCGTTGAATACGTGCGTTTAGTCATCGATATTTCTCAATCCAATAAGTCAAATTTGGGACGAATTCAAGAATTATTTTTTCAACGCCTGAAGCATGGTAAAAAACGAAGTGTTAAGAATTATGGCCCCTACAATATGGTAAATTATTAATTCATTTTTAGTATTTTGATACATTATTCATATTATCATTTAAAAACTGATTTTGAAATTCAGCTGCGTGCATTGTCGTTCAATGCCAAATTCTCTCTACACAAAATGGAAGGAATTAACTGAACAAATTTACTTTAGATTATACTATAATGATTTTTCCATTGCTGTAATTTTCTCTGATTTTATCGTCTAAATATTTCGTACAAATTCCACAGAAGAGTGCACATAACGTTTATTAACAATAATTAAACGTATATATACAAGAAAAAAAAATACTTTTGTGGAATGATATATATTGCGAAATTGATGCACAAGGAAATAATTTGGTATCGATATCAAATGCTTAAATAAAATCTTCTAGTAAAACATTATCATACGTTTTATTCCAGAAACTTCATAAAAATTCTTCCATTAAACATTTTCAGTCACCACATACGAAAAGCCACAAAACTATAAGATTCAAAAAAACTCCAATGCTTCAAAGCCTAAATTTGGTTAAATTAAAATTTCATTCAAAGAAAAGTTGGGCCGACGAAGCTCGCGTTGTAGTCTATACTTTACCCATCTATATGCAAATAAGAATGCCACGCGGATTGACGAAATCTCAAAGAAAACCCAAGACAGAGACTTGGAACATTATGTTCAGAGACTCGGTGATAGACAGTTAACCTTCAATTGCTAGAAGCCAACTGTTTCTAAAATCTGAAATGGTATTCGAGTAAACGATATCAATCTCTACGGAACCACGCAAACTTAAAACATTGAAAGTTGAATTCTTCAACGTAGAACTCAGCGGAATCTGTAACTAGGGTAATAAATTTCAGAAAAGATGAACGGAGGTGAAATTATGCAAAATACATTATGCATAAAGAGAAGAAAAAAAAATGAGCCTTTTCTCTCTTCTTTTTCGAAAAAGTTGAATGAAAAAAAGAAAAAAAAAAAAAAACACTCATTTTTAAATGATGACTAGTTTGCAAGTCACGCAAAGAGCAAAAAAGTAAAACGCCGAAAACGAATTATGAAAGATGTACATAAGAGTATTTTATTTCTGAGGAATTCTACTGAAATATTTGATTTTCTTCAGGATTTAAAGAAGGTCAAGACCTTACCTTTATGATACTTTTAGGCATATTTTGAGTTAAGTATAATTTTAACTGCATGCCTTTTAACTCTTTTATAACATATTGTTTTTATAACAGTCAAAACACACATACACAAATAAAAAAATGGTGAAATAAAAAGAGTGGTTAAAAAAACTTAATATTTTACTTCATTAAAAGTAATGTGAGAGAGTGATATTGTATGTTGAATAACAGAAAGGAGCGTAATGTAGTTAAGTTGGATTATTCTAAAATCGGTTATGATATCGCCCAAAAAAGCGAAATAACGGCAATAATAAATAACTATACTTCCAAATTATTTAATAATTACAAGTGCATCATTTATGCATTTGACATACCGATATGCACTATTCGTAAAAATAACGGAGCCAGAGTGGATATGTTCCTTTTAGCAATAAAATAGTTTTAGAAAAACAGTAGAAATATTTATTTGAAAATAGAAACAGAAAATACTATGCAACTTAAATTTGCTTTAAAAGACATTTTTATTAGTGTTTAAAAATTTTGTTACTGTTACGACTTGGGTAAAAAATAAACTTTAAGAAAAGAAAGATTTAGAAGAATTTAATTGAGAAGGAAATATTCATTTATCCCTACAGCCAAATTGAGCTGTGATTTGAACAATTCATACTTAGAAAAAGTTACCGGTAAATTATTCATTGCCAGGATCGCCATTGAGAAGGGGCCCAGAATCAGCAGATTCCCCCTCCCTAATTTCAAAAATGATACTTTTAAATCAGTAATGATATTTAATATAAATGCGAGTCGCTTTTAGAGAAAAAAATTCATGGAGTGAACATCCTTTGCCTCCCACTCTCCCCTTAAAAAAATAAACTGGTCGTTTTGAATATAGAGAACACTACTTTTTAATAAACTAGGAACTCTCACTAATAATGTCGTTTTGCCCTTTAATGCCCTTTACATCCAAAAAAAACGTGACTGAGTTAAACCTCGCAAGCAACAAAACAGGAGCGCCCGATGGAAGGTCACGGAGGTCACTGGGACCTCCCAATAATTTCCGTATTTTGGTGACCATTTGGCAATTTAGAGACAATATTGCAACATTGAGATCATTTGTTCTTTTTAGTTTTTATAATTGTTTTTTAAAATATGCTTAATGTTTTTTCTCACTAAATACATGTACGACATGTATGCATGCTTGTATTTTATCATTCGGTAAGATTGGAACTTTATTCGGCAAATTGATAATTTTCCCCCTCCCAAACATTTAAGTTCGGGGCGCCCCTTCAACGAAAATATGGTGTTCAACTCCAAACTCTTTGAAGTACATAAATTCAATCATGCGTAGTTCCAGAAAAACTGGTGAATAGAAAAGCATTGCACTTTAAACAGCTAAAATACAAATTAGGAATACATTAAAAGGAGCCTGAAGTGACTTGAAGTATTAAATTAATAAAGCAAGAAACTTTTCTTTATAATGAGGCACATTACAGCACAAGTCAAGTTCAGCATGAAAGAAAGATTTTCACAAGAGCAAGTTCCCCTATCTCAAAAATTCTTTCATAACGAGTTCTGACATCGCAATTAGGAGGTACTAATCTCGACTCCACAACTCGTTTATCTATCTTCGAGGCTATTCGCCATTTGTTAGAAATAAAATCGCGTACTTCTTCGACGTCATTTCCGCTCGAGTGAGAAGGGGGAGAAGTTATAGTACTTTTCCATGTCGTGTTGTCGCGAAATGGTGGCATGGAAGAAAGTGATATTGATAGGTTGCACTTCTTCTCCATTTTCTTTACCAGATAACAATGGCGATTTTGAATTCGGAAAAGTATGAAACAAAGTGCTGTTTCTATTATTTATCTACTTAAAAAGGGGGAAAACAATCAGAAAATATTTAACTAAATTTTTTAACATAAAGTTTATTACGACAACTTTAAACGCTTTCATTCAACAAATAAACTTCACAAATTTTAACTTTACAAATAAATCTTATTCGAAGTGAAGAAATATTACTGTTGAACAAAAATTAATTTTATGTTTTTTTCCCCTGAATTCGCATCTCCAGAACTCGAAATTTACAAATTCCTTCCAGAGGTAAAATAGTACTTCCTTCTGTATGTTTTGGACATCAAAACAATTTGAATTTGGTCAGAACATAGGTATTTATAACTCATAATTCATTTCAAATGATTAAAGTGCAAAAATATCGTACAAACGATTAAATATCACTAATTCATTTAGTTTAGAAGCAATAAAAAAAAACGGCATGCGATTGTTTTACCTCTCGTAGACAGTGGCCGCAGCTCCTTATATTATTAGTTGGAATTGCGAAATACAAAACTATTATTTTGGTCAAATACACGCCTGGGTAAATAAAAAATGTGGCAAAAATATTTGCATGTTTTTTTTTTTTTTTTTTTTGTTTTTTTTTACCGAAAACATGCTTTTATGATAGCTTATTAGAATAATAGTACTAGTGATTATAGCTATAACTTTTAGTTTACATGCAGCTATTTGATGTACATTTACGCAGCTGAACATGCTTTAACTGTATTGTATCAAGTAAATTAGTTTAGCTTGACCACGGCGAGATGGCAAGTGAAATTATAGCGGAAAAGACCACTTAATTTTGAAATAGGCATTATCAACGAGACAGAAAGTTTTCATATGTTTGGATCGTTTTTTTACTGTTTGCGTGCACTGATGCAACTTATTTAAAACTGAAACGGTCCGTTATCACTTCTAGTTGACCCGCCAACTCTCCGTGGTCAAGCTATGCCTGTTTTTATTTAATAGTTTGCTTAAGAACTTCTCTCGATGAACAAATAGTAGTCGTCAATCATAGCTTCCCCAAACAATAGAAATAAATTCATTTATTATAAGATGGTGCAGCCTGAATTTATCCTCTGAAGAGAGTTGGTCATAATAATTCAAATGTAAGTATGTTAAATATACTGCTGGGATTGGCAATGTAGCATAAGGCGAAAGGTATTGGAGGATGACCCTACTATCTACTAATGACCCTACTAATTTTATTTTTCACATTACACTTAATATTATGCGTCACAAACACCATTTATCTCAAGGCAGTATTTTATAGCTGTAATTAATAAGTATTTGTAGTTTTAAGACATATTTCATATTTTCAGTATTTCAGCCCTACTTGCTTAAAGATTTAAGCTTCATGACTAATAAATCCACAAATTCTGCATCAACTAATTAATTTTTGCTTCCGTAAATGTCGTATTCAGTAGCAATTTCTATAACACGACGTTTTTCCATTTTTATGATTGACTCATTAAGGATAATATTGAATCCACAGCAGAGCTAATGATCCAAATGCGAGAAAATAAAATGTCAAAGTGGGGGAAAAAAATCAATACCAAAGAATTTTTAAATAGCTGTACTAGATTTAAAAATTGATTAGGAGCTACCTGCCGTAATGTATTAAATTTTATGCTTATAAACTTATATGTATTAAACTTGAAACATTGTAAATTTAAAAAAGAAATAACATAAATACTAGTACGTACTGGTGTACACACATTTAAGCACTGGGAAAGAATGATGTTGCGTTCATTTTTATAACTATTTAATTGATTAGAACATCTGTAGTAATTCACCCCAACTGCAACTCTAGAAAAAGCATCGACATCTGTAACTAATTCATTACTTCTAAAAATACATACAGATCCAGACCTAAGACCCATAACAAAAATTCTCAAGATAGAATTCTAATTTCTAAGCAAACGTCTCGTATTTATTTTGTGCAAAGAATTCCGCCATTACAATTAGGTACTATTAAATCTCGACGGCGACGCTCATTAATCTCCGTTTCGGCCCATTAAGTATCAGTAAGGAGCGGAAATGCGTAGTTCATCGACGTCACTTCCTTTGAGTTAAACAGAGAAGAAAAGAAGTAGTAAGTTCTTTTGTGCTGCTGAAGTACTAGCTCGAAAGTGATATTAATAGGGGATAGTTTTTCTCAATTTCCGTCTGTTGAGCTTACCTACTGAATGGCAGATAAGTTCTGAAGCTGGTGAAGTTTTAAATACGATAACTACGCAGCTTTTGATGCGTGATTATTCTTAAATAAACTGAACAATCACACAAAGCGAAGAAGTATTTTTTTTTTCTTTTTTTGGTTTCTAGATTGAAAAGAAAACATTTTCTCGAAAGAATCCATGTATTGGCACTCTCAGTAGTATGTTTTATAATATTAAAGAATTTCTCTAGGTATTGCGTTGCTTATTGCAGGGAATTTTTCACTAAATAAAAAAATGCAAGCATACAAATGCTCAAAGCTACAAATTATCACCCCATAGACGAAGCTAAAGTCAAATTACTGGCAGGTACCGAACAGCTAAATTACTCCCTCTAGCGACTGAAGTTTCACCCTTGTTTGTGATTCATCAGTTTGGAAAAGCTATAACCGAGCTGCAGGCATAAAAACTCGTACAGAACCTAAGCATATCTTCACACTGGCAGCTAAAACATTTGAGCACATCAGCGAGATACCAGCAAGCATAGTACGGTTCCAATTCAAAAATAAATAAAATAAAAGCAAGGGTTTAAAGCAACAAATGATCTTCTCATAGCTATCAGTAAGACATAAATGCAACCAATTACCAAACAGCATTGGTAAAGCATTCAAAGACAGCAGTTTGGATCTTCTTTTTGCGCTCATCTCCCAGGCATCACAAATAACCTTTAAACGTTTTATAAACGTTTTTAAGCGTTTATTACAACGTTAATAACCATTTTACAACCTTTAAAAAACGAAGTGTGCTACTTGGGATAGCTAAAATAACCATAGTTGAGCTGCAGGCAAATAAAATCATGTAGAACCCGACTATATCTTGACACTTGTAGCTTATTTGCTATATTCAAGGTTATTTGCTTGCAGCTCGGCTATGACTATTCCAGATTAATAAGTCAAAAAAAATTGGTGAAACTTCGGTAACTGAGCTGTTGCGTTATTGTTTCACGCCTATACTTATAAGCATGTCATGCCAAAATTGAAACAAAATTTCCACCAATCATAAAATTTTGAAAAATACCAAAGAATCGTTCAATTTTGGTTTAAAAAAAGCCTTTTTTCTAAGATATCAATTATAAAAAAATATGTTGCGTACAACAGTATAATTTTAAGTAGTTACCAGCCTTAACTGGAAAACTTGAATCGGTTTTAAGCAATACTTAATTTAGGACACATTTTAAAAATCATGCCAAAAAGTTGATTGCCATAATCCAAAATATTTAATTATCCTTTACGTCTTAGTAATAAATAAATCAATTCCACCCCGTCATTTAGAAAATTTCAAAATACTAAAATCTAAAGTGAACTTTTATTTTCAACGTAACAGTTCTTTGTTCTTGCACTTCATTATTGAAAAATAATTCACTGACATCAAGAATCAATGTTTCTCTTTCAAAAGTCAGAAGATGAATCTACAAACAGCACTAATATGCTTTAAAAACAAGGCGACACGTTATAAGAGATTTCCGCTTTTGTGTGATGTTGTTTTGAATTAGATTTACCACAAGTTCATGAATATTTAAAAGCTTTCCGAAAGGTTTCGCCCTCGTGTCTCGCGCAATAAACAGTAATGACAGTCAAAACTCTTTCTCAGGGTCCGGAAGTGCTTTCCTAACGATATTAAACAGAGTAGAAAATGGGATATTGTAAATGTTTTGGCACAATTTTAACGATGTATTATGTTTTACATGTCGAAAATTGACACATTTAGTTTGCTAAAGTGCAGCAGTCAAGTGTATATACAATTAAAACTAAAAATGTAATTTAGTCAAATTAAAACTGTTTTTTAAAAGTTATCGGGTCATTCCATCGTGACTAACGTAACATTTAAAGCTGATTTTGTAACTTTTTACTTGTAACTCAAAGTATAAAAAATATTTTTACCATGCTGGTGAATTTACAATGTAGATAGTATCTATGTATCATTTCTGCTAAGAATTTAAAACAAAATTACTGACAGTAGATATATTTTCAACCAAAATAGCAGCGTGAATAAAGTAACATTTTTGCAACATTGAAAATGAAAGCTCATGTTGTGAGGCAAAAATTTCTCAAAGTTAAGCAAGTGTTAAAATTGAACTATATGTTTGAAAAATGTGTAAAGTTGGCTTTTAAAAACATAAAACACATTTATTAAATCTTATTTTTTTTAGTCGTAAATGTCACTTTTAGTCCAGATGGAGTGTGACAAACGTAACGTGACTAACATAACCATCGAATAACAAGCACTAAACACACTACAAACTATTCATTATGGCTAATCTCAGTGATAATTACAATACTTTTTCAATTTTTGTAAACTTCTTATGTTGTATGATTTTTATTTATTTATTTATTTATTGATACTTTTTTCACTTCGGTATTTTTTTTCTTTGACTGAGGTTGACATTTTCATGAACTGACCCTATCATAAAACGTCTGTGTATTGATGTTGGTTGCTAGTAAAGGAGTTTTTGATTTCAACAATGTTGCTCTTATTTTTCTTCTACTTTTTGGAACAAATATTAACCAGTAAACCACGTTCATTATAATAATGAACAAAAGAGAATCAAGAAGGAGAAAAATAATTTAAGACGCTTATAATTCATAGTTTCTAGGACTGTTTCTTATATTTTGCATTTTGATTTCTGAATTTATTTTTGGACTTATATTGCTAAAAAACAATCATAGGTAGCATCACATGTACGAAGTACATAATAAATTGTTTGGCAAGGGCAAGTAATAACTTTGTAAAATTTTAGTAGCATACTTCGTATTACTTTAGGTTCCCGTTACAAAATGAGAAACTATTTTAAGAGAAAACATAATTTAGTAATATTAGGTATTCCTTTGTCTATTGTAATGTGTTTAATTTAACCAAACATTAATTTTTTTAAAGTTTTCAAGTTTGTTGAGTGTAATGACACGTGAGCTTGGAGTTAGTACAGCATAACTTATATTGCAGTATATTTGATAAATTTATCTATAACTTTAATTACTATTTTTGCATAAGCTTTAGGTTGTTTCAAACGAAATTTTAAAGAACTTCTAATTTGTCGGATATTATCAAGACAACAATAACAATTATTTTTTATATACTCAAACATTTAGGAGGGTAAACAAAATATTAAGGAAGTTCGAAAGTTTATAAATACAAAAGGACAACACTTGGAATCGGAAACGCTTATGCATCTTAGAAACCTAAAAAAAAGAACGGAAGAATGGTAAAGCACCAAAAATCTGAAAAATGAAAGTTCTGTTAATAATATTCGTTTCAGCTTTTTCTGAAAGTTTTTTTTTTCTTTATATAATAGTAGTATTCAAGGCCGTCGGATATTTTGTATCATTAGCCGCAGCTCTTAGATAGTTAAGCACAACATCAGGATGTTCTACTGGATAACCAATAATATTGCCATGAGAAACGAAAGTATTGAAGCAGAATATTTTCGGTTAAGAGCGAAACTATGAGGAGATAAAGAAATAGAAAAATGTTTGCGGTTAACTTTAGTTTCAAAACTGCGCTCATAACAAAAAATGAAAAAAAAAAGCTAGGGTTATTAAAAAGTTACATAGAAGATGCTTACTTTAAAGTTTGTTGTAATTTAGCAAATAGAACTTTATTGTTTACAAAAGTGAAGTCTTTATGTAAAGCAACATTTCATGTATTTAAGATCTTTGTTTTTTAATAATAAGTGTAACTGCATGCTATTTTATTGATTTTACTACTGAATCAAAAGTAGTGGAATCATAAATATTAGTATCGTTCATTCACGTAACTATCTGTCAAGTTAGAATAAAACTATTACGGCTCGTGATAAAGACATTCGACGCTGTCATTCCGTTGTTTTTTAGTTCGTAGATTTGGGATATAAAAAAGAAAAAATCAATGTGAACAGAGTTTTCAGGTTGTTTTCGGCAACATTTTTTCTTCTTCCGAAACAGGATGTGTTAGGCAGAAGAAAAAAAATAAAAGCATCATTTCGAAAGTAGCCTTTGGCAATGCTCCAGCTGTTTCCTCCAAAGAGTTTAGTTGACAACTTAGGTATAAAAAGAGTAGTACCCATATACCTTTGATGCGATTAAAACATGTACCATGTCTCTACGCATGCAAAAACTTACGAAACAATTTCGAAATTAAATCTATAGCATAGTTCTCGTAACTTTGGAACATGGGTTGAAATCAACATTGAAAAATACAATATTACATGAAGAACCGACTTATGCTGTACTTCCATAGCTTAAATATTTTATGTTAGTTTCACGGCATTTTTTGTTTTTCAAATCTATCAGTTGTCTTGCAAATTTATAAATGGAGTGATTCATGTTTAAAGTCATTATTAAGCAACTCATTATAACATTATTTTCTTTAAAACTAGTTTTATCTCCCTCCAAATTCAAGTAAAAGCTCAAATTAAATGACTGCAATTGACATGTTTAACAGTTCCACAATTAGCACATTTTTCTGAATTCCATATTTTTCACTTAGTTGGTTACTATCTTAACAAAGTAGGAGATAATTTTAATACAAATATTTCAATCCGGTAATAAAAATATTACTATATTCTTTGACAACAGAGCAAGTAAACTTATTGTTACTAACAATGGAGGCAAAAATCTACATTAAGGACCATACTTATATTATTGTATGTGTGCAATTCCACGGTAACAGTATCAAGTGTCGCAGAAAAACCCAGTAATTCTAAAAATATTGTTATTGTTAAAAATAATTTGCGTAAGTTATCCGCAAAAAATATTGTTAAACAATGTTTATGGAAATCCTCAAATTTTAACTATATTACGGTGACGTAAAGTAAATATTCTTCATGAAGTTTATGCTAACATATTTGAAATATTTGTACATTACAAAAAATCAACTTGTTTTTACAGTATAATATTGGCAGCAGAGGTTCACAATCAAAACTGTAAAATGCACAATAATAAACTGAATTAAAATTTTACAGTTTATTACTGCAAAATTAGCAGATTTTACCGTGTATAACTGTGGATTTTACAGTTTTAAACGAGAACCTCTGCTGCCAGTACTAAACTGTAAAAACAACATTGTCGCAGTGTAAAGTGTTTCGTGCAGCAATATACGCATCTATTAGTACGAATCTGCCCATATGCAATATTAGATTTCAGATTATGTAATATTATATTTATAATGTTACTAATATTTTACTGATATAAACAGCAAACCATCAACATGTTATATCATGTAAATTAACGCACTGGCTTCCTCGTCGCCACCTGTCAGTTATGGAGGCTGACGAGAAACATTCCAGGGTCTCCCGAATGATGCATTGACGGGAGAAGCAATAAGACAAAGAAAAACAGGCGGAAGAACTTCAGTGTCTGACGGCCGGACGACAGCTTCCTGTCACCCTAATGAATACAAAAGACTTTGCTGTCCACACATGTCATGTCGGAATGGTGCTGCGGTTCGAATTTCTCTAATAAGCCATCGAAATGACGACGATAAAAAATTGTTTTATTTCCACCCCTCAGTTGAGCACTTTTTAGTAGTGTTTTATTTTTGTTGTCAACAAATTTTTCTTGAATACACGTAAAGTGTCTACTTGATGTTATGTGTTCCTTGTCATAATAAATAATTCTAGTATTCAAATATTTTGTACTACGGAAAATATTTGGTTCAATACCTTTTCATAGGTAAAATATAAGAACAACATTTATTTTTTGCATTGTAAGTTTACCTTTCGAGGATAAAATGAGCAGAATTGCCTTGTTAGATTAAAATCAATAATGAACTATTTCGTGAAAAGTGACTCGCAAATTATTATAATAAACTAAATTGTTTCAAAATTTAAAATTGAAACTTTACCAGTACATGATATTGATGACCTCTAATGTTTTTTCTTGTACATAGATCTTAAAAAACCTTCGCCAGATATCAGACCCGTCATTTAGGGGGGTCAGGGGCGGGTCAATTGCCCCCCCCCTCCCCACCCTTGACTTTTGGAAGTCAATGTAATTGCATATAAGTGGGAGTGGTTTTTGTTATTTTACGGCGAAATTGCACTGTTTTTCCACCCTTTGACCCCCCTAGAAAAACTTGAAATGACGGGCCTGCCAGATATGTTACATGTATTTACTTTTCAAGTTAATTTCATTATTAAGTGCTTAATTTTAGTTTTTTAATTGATTTAATATCGCTTTGCTTATCTCATTTTCTCATACTCTTAAAACTAAAAAAGTTATACAGTCCACGTAGTATACGTCATTTCATGAATTATATATTGTACAAGGTAAAAAATTTGCGCTTATTTTGAAAATCAACTCAAATAGCTAAGAGAATTCAAAATGAGCAACTCGAAGGATGACATCGAACATTCTGAAGAGATTCCTGCAGCGTTGAGAAACGTGATATTTATATCAATACACATTTAAGCGGAAAAAAAGATGGACACAGCATTCCTTGACCACAAATCAATATTGAAGAAAATATCTTTAAATGATACATCCAGATGACTTTCCGAAGGGGTAAATAGCACTCACATTACAGACCACAAATTTATGAAAAGAAAAACTACGGGAAAATGTTTTTCACCACAGACAAACAATAATTTAAGTCACTGTCCGGATTCTTTCTGAAAGGCTTTGGAACACTAAAATCATATGATTTAATCATTTTATTTATCATCATACATCGTAACAATCGAATATTTTCAATATGTTTTAATACTCGATACTTTTGGATGTCATTTAGAAGGGGAAAAAAACATTCGCATTGCAGACCACGCAATCTATGAAAAGAAACACAAGGGGAGAACTGTTTTTTCACTAGTGGCAAATTATTTAACCCTTCACTGCACGGTGTGCCTGATCTGGCACACACCAAAAAAAACCTCATAAATTCTTATGATATTTAAATGCAGTTAAACTGAGTTTTGTGCCCCTTCTGGAACATTGCTATAATAGTTTAGTGTGATGTTTATACAGTAGTTCGTTGTACTAGTCTAGGTATTACAGTTCTTGCTTTTGAAAAAAAGAGTGTCTGCATTTCGGTTAGAAGTGTGCTTAATCATTATTTCCTTTGTTCTAAAAATGTTTAAATACACTTAAGGGCAAATTTGTTTATACCACTTATGGCACAAAATACATTGTAGATTATTACACTTATCGGTATACAAAGCATATGCTATGTGCTTTGTGCCATATGTAGAACAAACAATTAAACATCATTTTTGGTGCACATTTTTTAGATTAATTTTTTTCTCAATTTTTCCTGAACTCAGAGCTATTAAAAGGTAACATATGATTTTTTTCATGAAAATATAAAAAATCGTGCAGTGAAGGGTTAAATTAAAATCAAGGCTCTTTTTGAAACATTTTAAAACACTAAAACCATACAGTTTAGTCGTTTTATCTATCACCTAACATCCATACAATCGAATATTTTTAGGTAATTTTTAATTTTCGGTATTTGCAAGACGTTTCTTTCAAACAATAATTTACGTTTAAGAATAACATTTTTACCTAACATCAGAAATTGGATACGGTCCGTCATTCCGTGATTCGACACTTATATGTATGAACGAATCAAGCATGATTTGAAAAAAAGGAAAAAAAGTTTTAAAGCTTATACAAACGTAAATATATTTTTAAATGTCAACTCCGTAACAAATATTAGCATTGCAACGTATTTTTCTTCCAAACTTGCATCTATAAAGCTAGAGTCCATCCATCATACAATAAATTTATTTGCCATTAAATGTAAAATCGACAGCACACTGTCCATCATCATGTATTTTTCTCAAAGCACAATCCATTTCATCTGTCACGGAAACAAAGCATTCACTGAATGTAGAACTGAACGCTCCAAAGTTTTCATCTTCTTCATCCCCAGAGGGAGCAATCCCCGAATGTTTCATCACTCATCTTATTTGCAGGTTGCGTATAAGAATGTCAGCGCATTTAGACTAACATGTACCTAGAGATGTGTTACAGTTCACGAACTAAAGAATTGTATTCATTTAAAACCTACAATTATCAGAAAGAGAGAGAGCGACCATTACGTTTAGGTTTGTAATTTTCGATTTTTACTGGTTTTGCAATCTAAAAAGCACGATAAAATTTATGTTGTATAGTTTAATCAAGCATCTTAATTGGGTTATCATCATCGTCTTTGCACTGGAAATGAAGTCGGATTCTATTCCGCAATCATTTAACTTCCCCTTATCTTTATTAAACTATTTTTATGCTGACGTTGCGACAGTAAGGGGCTGGCTCCACATCAGCAGAAAACCGACCGAAACCGAAGGCAGAAACCGAAAATCCGGGTACTTTGAATTTAAAGGAAATGGAAGTACCCGAATTTTTGGTTTCTGCCTTCGGTTTCGGTCGGTTTTCTGCTGATGTTGAACCAGGCCCTAAAAATTAAATACGAAACCCAGGTAGCACAAATAACCTTTAAACGTTTTATACACGTTTTTAAGCGGTTGTTACAACGTTAATAACCATTTTACAACCTTTAAAAAACGAAGTGTGCTACTTGGGAAACATTTAAAATCATTAACATGAATACAACGTTGTTAAAAGCAGAAATGCGCAGAAATACTGCAGACACGTTTTTCGGCGTTACAAGGCTCGCCTTTTTTAATTCAAAAAACTGTGAGCTTATGGATGCACAATGGCTTTTGTCGGATATTTGTGCATTAGGGTGGGGCGAAAAATAAAAAGTTTTTCAAATAAACTTCTAATAGTTGCCAAAAGTTGTCTTTAGTGATAGTTAGCTTTTGTGCAAAATTTGAGAAAAATCGGCTAACATCTTCAGGGGGCGCTGCGATCGCAAAGTTTTACCATAGCTTTGTTATGGATTTTAGGGTTAAAATATCAAAAAGAATGCCTTTAGCTAGTCTCTTTGCGTTTTTTTACTTAAAAGATGTTTTCATGCATTAAAAGCACATGAAATGAGTCACAAACATTATTTTATATGATATATTTTTAAAAAATCACTTTTTTTTTCACTTTTTTGTTTCTTTTTAAATGCTTGAAATATAAATATATCATATAAAATAATTTTTGTGAGTTATTTCATATGCTTTTAATGCATAAATATATCTTATGAGTAAAAAAATGCAATGAGATTAGCTAACGGCATTGTTTTTCATATTTTAACCATAAAATCCCGATAAAAACTATGATAAAACTTTGCGATCGCAGCGCCCCCTGAAGATATAAACCGATTTTTCTCAAATTTTGCACAAAAGCTAACTATAACCAAAGACAACTTTTGGCAACTATTAGAAGTTGATCTGAAAAACTTTTTATTTTTCGCCCCACCCTACTGTGCATCCATAAGCTCACAATTTTTTGCATATAAAAAGGCGTTTCTTGTAACGCCGAAACACGTGTCTGCAGTATTATTGCACATTTGTGCTTGTAACAACGTTGTTTTTATGTTGTTATATTACTGTACCTCAGAACCAGACTAACGTAAGTCCATTTTTGTAACTTTTTAGAAGAAGGGAAAAACGATTGTTGTATTCATGCAAAGGATGGTATTCGCGCTCTTTTAATGCTGCTAAATAATTGTGAAGGAATTTGTTTTATAGAATACCGTTATCTTGGGTCGATGCAGAATAAGATTCTACATACAATTCACTAATAAAGTGAAAATCGCCATTTTTGGACTTACGTCCTTCTGGTTCTGAGGTACAGATTTATGCAAAAAGGTATTTATCTGTTTCATTTAAAATTCAGTAGCAAAAATTTTTTTTCGAGCAATCTCGCTGTCAATCAAAATACTGCGTCATAAAGGCTCACTTTACAAATTCAAAGATTAGTAAAAACTTAAAAATTTATTAATGATAACTAAAAAATAGAGGATGAAAGAGATTTTATTAACCTTCAAATAGTTGTATTTTAACGTCTTTTCACTGAGAATATTCTAATTTAGTTTAAAATAGTTTCAATTCCCAATGATTTTTCTAGAGCCAATATAATATTAACAGCATTTCAATGCGGCAATTTTTAGCAAAAAGTTTTTTTTTTTTTTTATTAAAAAAAACTTTACTTGTTGGGTAGTTTTCTAGCAAAACAAAGGTTTTAAAATTTTCGTTCAACTCGTGCAGTATGAATCTAAACGAAATCCAATTATCTCCCAATCCAAATACTTTAATCTCATCACCCATTTTCGATTCGCATTTCAATAACCACCAATTTTTAATCAGTTGCCCCTAGTACTGAATAAAGCGGCAGAAATAAGGATATCAAAATTCCGGTCACTTCAATTTAATTGAAATTCATGACAAAATTTAAATAAACATTCGTAATTCATTGCAAAGTTCACGCCGATGTAAAGTTCCCAAGTTCTTTCCATGAAGAGTTATCAGAATATTAATAAGCTCTTATTTGTTTCATCAAGATTCCCCTTATTTACTCTATTCTATCACGACTGAGAGAAAACGGAATTTACATATTCTACAAATGCAATAGCAACAGAGGAATAAAATGATTTGCGAGAAACCGCGTAAAGAAATATTATCTTTAGCCTCCCAGTTTAAAAATGGAATAGGAAAACCGTACCTTTGTTGAAACGTCTGGAATTCAACTTAAAGTAAATATTTATTCAGGCTTATTTCAGATGAAACTTCGTAGGCGATATTTCAGTTACAACCTCTGAATTTGTGTACAAAACAGCAAGTTTTACACATACCTAGAAATGAAAGAAACGTACAGGGTTAAAATTCGTAAACAAATATTAATAATACATTTAATAAAATATTTCTTTCTGCAAATATGTTTAATCACTTATCTTTATAATTTTAAATATAAATAAGGATTTTAACATCGAAATATACAAACACAAGAGGAAACAAAGGTTCAACTCTACGACATTCGGAGATCGTTCTGAAATTATTAATAATGTCAGCAATGTCTCTCCTTTTCGTGTAATAACCAGTAATGAAAAAGATACTTTGAAAAATTAAAGAATATGATTTTCTTGAAGTGAATATTTTTTAGGGCACTACCCAGTGCGGTTTTATTTAGTTAGGTTTTTTTTCTCCCCCGGCTTCAGTATTTATTTCGAAGGTCTTCAATACTAATATAGAAAAAAGTCGTAATTTTTAATGTAAATTACAAGTACTACTTACTTGAAATAAATTTTTTTTTTCCTTTTTAGAGTGCCACATAAAGTTTTAACTGAGTTCATGTCGTTTTTCCAAGTTCTATCTAGCAATTTGTGAATCTCGTCCAAATTTTTGTAAAGTTCTTAAAAATGACAGTACCAAAATGTATCAGACATTTTATTCTTCTAAGTGACTTTGCAAACAGATAAAAATACGAAGAGTTATGAGTATTTTCAAACAACAGAAAGTTTTTACGTCTTTATTTATGTGAAACAATTGCTAAAAGTTAAAACAAATTTATGTGTTATACAGGTAAATTATATAATTTTACCTATATGCTGAAGTTCCTCAAATTTCTATAAACAATCTAATACTTAGAAATGCAATGTCATTGAGAAAATGATCTACAGACCACTGAGTCTTAAATTTTCATTTGTAATTAATAGCATTCAATTGCGAAAAAGATAAGCTGTATCCTAATGCAAAACGGAGCGTCATTAATAATCTTTGCAACAATAGTAAAATAAATAACCATTAAATAATTGAAGAAACAGTTACCTTTGTGCAGAAATTGTGAAGTTTTAATCCAATGTTAATTAAGCACAACTACGCAGGGATGCTGCAGACACGTGTTTCAGCTTTAAAAGGAACGCGTTTTTCAATGCAAAAAAAAAAAAAAAATTGAGCTTATGGATGCATTGTGGGATGTCTGCATCCATAAGCTCAAAATACTTTTTGCATTGAGAAAGGCGTTCCTTGTAACGCCGAAACACGTGTCTGCAGTATCCCTACGTATTTGTGCTTAATTAAAGTTTGAATTAAAACTTCACATTAAATAATTATACATGAGAAACATCATTCCTTTTTTTTTCTATAGCTTCTTACGCTCACAAAATATTTGATTTAAGAACACATGAACTATTTCACCTTCCTAAATAATGTTCAGTATTTTCCAGACATTTCTCCTAAATTTCATTATTTATCTGACTGACAAGAACTAAATTACCTGGCAAATATATTAACTTCAAAGTGGCCAGTTTAATTCACACTTATGGCAAATTTAATCGTACTAGATAAAAAATGGTACAAAAGCTTTTCCCCTACATCTAACGCTTTTGAAATGAAAAACAAAATTATAAATAAAGGTTAAAATTACTTTCATACACAAGCCCGGTGAGTATGTGTACAATACAATTAGAGCATTATCTTTCGCTTTAAAAAATTAAATTGAGACAAATTAATACTACTCGAAATATAACCGCAAGAAAGCTCCGAAGAATGAAATAAATTTAAATTTATTTTATTCAGCATCGCGAGAATCTCAGGAGATACGAAGATAAATGTGTAAATCGGGAAATTGTCCTGTTCAAAATTCCCTAAGAAGAAACATGCCTTTTTAGATTTTTCCCTCGAGGTTATGTATATAAAGAATCCGGACATATTGATTCCAAACGTAAATCACATTGATCTACGAATCTGGGAGTTCTGAAATAATGGACGAAGTAATATAGATGATAGGGGAAATAAGGTTGGGGATAAAATCCCTCTTCGATGTAAGAAGAAGACATCGAATCTGTTCCGTGACGTCACCAACAAGGGAATTTATTGTTCCCGAAACATCTAATGCTCTGAGATTTTTGTTCCAAAAACGTCTGAAAGTTTTTCTCCCGTTTCTGATGGCGCAACAAGAAGATATGTCATGGTATTGACTACTAATAACGAAGTATACCAAAGGAAATATGTACCAAGATATGAGATGTATTATGACGATCTTTAGAGAAGAAATTCAAGAAAGGTAACTAACTATACGTGTAATTTTTGTTTTGAAAAAAAAAAAACACAAAGTGAATTATTCTGCCGTGCTAAGTACAAGAATGAGTATCTGTACTTTTTGTCGAAGTTGAGTTACGGTCACTAAGTGATTCCTTGTCCCATGTTTCATCTAAATACAATGGTTTTATGGTCATTTGTTCAGGGGAAATATTTTTAAAAAATATTTGAAAAAGTTTCATCTGAATCAAATTAATTGAGACTCATAACTTTAAACGGCAATTTATCCTTTCAATGTCGTCTACTCATACGACTTTTGCGCTTAGCAAGGCAGTATTATAAACTACAGTAACAATGTAACAAGAAAAGAACAATGAAGTAAGAAAGTTCTGTACCTCAGAATCAGACTAACGTAAGTCCATTTTCGTCAGTTTTCGGTAGAGGGGAAAAACGATTGTCGAATACATCGTTTTTCCCCTCTACTGAAAAATAACGAAAATGGACTTACGTTAGTCTGGTTCTGAGGTACAGAGTTCAAAATAGAAAATTTTCAGTTCAATCAACCATAGCTGTACATCAATTAGTCTCCCTAAGTTAAAAATGTCTGTTCAAAGAGCTGTACGACTGGTAAGATAGTCTTAAAATATCGTTCAAACAATTACGCGATTATTCAATTAATAGGTTTGAAAATGATATTTCTTACAGCATGGCTCAGGAAGAGCAATTCTGGTTGCAGAGATTTTAACAGCGTTAAATTGTGCAATAGTAGTTTTAAATCGTGTTCATTCAAAATCATGTTTATTACAGTCCAGCCCGCTTAATGGAATAGAAATTTTGCCCTGAAAAAATAGTCTAACAAGCGGGATATTCCATTATCCGGGATGAAAATAATGCATTACAGCGACTTGGTAATTGAAAAGCGTATTATATTAGGCAGGATATTCTTTTAACCGATATTCTAATAAGCGGATTTATCTGTATTTGAAAGTTTACAAAGACTTCAAACAGCTTAATTTTAATTTCTAGTTTTGTCCCAGAAATTTTAGTTTTTCATATTTTTTTCCCAGCAAAATATCTAAACATATATTTTGTTTTCAGTATTAATAGCCGAAACCTTGCATTACTTTTCCATCAGCTGTGAGAGAAGGTGCAAGCTGAGTCGAAAAATTAGTTCTAAATAATGATACTCTCTACCGCTAAAAAAAAAAAAGAACACTTAGAAGCAAATTCTCCATTTCTCATTCCACTGTCGAACACCAAGCGGAGTAAACATACAACTCCTTCGAAGGGGGTGTTTTCGCAAATGGAAGTTTACGATCCCTTCCACAAATATTCGTTCGCGACAGATATTAGACCCATTGATTAAGTTTACGAGTCCAGCCACGCACCGAACGAAATAGAGTTTCCGTAGTAGAACACCCGACCCCCTACCCTCAGTACTGACAACGGTCGAGAATTCCGAATAGAAAATAATGGCTAACCTTTGGCCTTTTTACCTCCCTGAGTCTCTTTTTTGTGTTGCAGTTCGAGTCTCTCTTGCTAAACCAAACACCATAGTAATGACTCGTAAAACAAGTGGCTTCAGTCTTGATTAAGTTTCGTGGTAGCAACAACTTACACTGAAAGATTCATTCGACTGTTGTTGCAGTATAACGTTTTACAGTACACTTCTGTTATCTCTATTACTTTTAAACTGTAATCTTTATTTGTGATGGCAACTTATACGATGTAAGAAAACGATGTATTTCAAAAAAATAAAGACAAGAAAATCAACTAAGATTGAGCAAAAAGAAATCTTAAAAAAAAAAAAAAAGCTTTTAAAACGTTACTTTTCCTAAGAAAGCAAGTATTAATGAAAAATATCGTGAATCAAGTGAATCGTCGAATCCTTTACTTATAGTTTTGACCTGAATCCTTTACTTATAGGTTTGAAAACAACTGCTTAAAACGAAACTTACGAATAGAGCTCTTTAAAGTTTCATTTTCATCATCTCATCCAATAGTTCACGACTTTTTCTTTTCAAATAAGCTTCTCCAATATAACTGCTTAAAACAGTTAAGTTTTAGTTTTAATCAAAAACGTGCACTCATCTTAAGTTGAAGCACAAAAGGAAAAATGTGCATTTTGTCGGACGATTTCTTGGAAGAACGAAAAATGTCAAACGTAAAAGAAGACGGTTTAAAATATATACTTGAAATTTGAACATGTTACATTCTTCTTATTTATAAAATGGCATACACTCTGATGGAATAAACAGTGCTGCAGAAGAAGAGAAAAAACGGCTTCTTTAAGTTATACCAGAAAGCAACTTAACTTAACACTAAACGTCACTACGCGGGAGCCAATAAGAGCTCATAGCAGTTAAAGATCTCCTCTAATTCGCCAAGTAGGCTGTGACTTTTTGTCTAGCTCGTTTTTCATTGGCTGACTTCACGACGCCAGTGTCAAGAAACCTTGCAGCGTAGTATAGGAAATTGTAGACATTGTAGACAAACGAATCCCTGTATAAAATTTGTAAAGTTTTAAACACTTAAATTCAAGATTGTTTGAAATAAAAAAAAAGAAAAATCTGAATTTTTGCAAATAATACTAAAATAGTAAGTTTTATTGTATTTTATCTATTCTACCTTCAATTTACCATTTATAAAAAAATATTATACATTATAATAAAATAGTATTCTAAATATTATATATTATTAAAAATAATAAGAAAATACTACAATTATTGGGGATTTTTCATTTCTTACTCATTTTCCTTCTTCGAAATCTGGACATTCTCTTTGCTATTTGAAAGATATAACACGTGTGTTACGCGATTTGAATAATATTTAACCCATTAATGCCTAGCGTCTCTTTTTAGGAACGATCCAAAAAAGGGTCTGAATTTCCCCAAAATGAACATTTTCACCAAATAATAGTGTTCAATTAGTACCTTGGTATTGTTTCAATTCGTTATTAACAGATTGCAGCACATAACCATTGTAGAGTGTATTCTGTAGCAGTTTTAATATGATCTTCATCAAAAATGACATCGTTCACAATCTCAAAAAAAGGCAAAGTTTTCAAAGTTATTCCCAGCTTCCCAGTTTATGTTAATTGCTGATTTTATTTCTTCTTATAAAATGTCTTTTTGAATATTATATCGTAGGCAGAAAAAACATTTTAGTAAAAAAAGTATGTACCCTCTGGGGTCTATCGTAACTTTTAAGGGACGATTTTTCTTTCCCTAATAAAACAATTATCTTTTACATAATATTTTTTAAATTCTTTTTCCTGTCCATTAAACACTGTTTGTAATTAGTATACAAAATATCTTTGGAAATAAAAACGTCAGGCATTAATGGGTTAATGTTTTAATATTAAAATTCGCGTAAACGTTAAATGTTTATATCTTGCATCGATGTGTTTCCCAGCTCCTAAATTAGAAATAAATTAGAAACACGAGCCTTTTTCGATAGAGTAAACTCCCGATTATTGGTGGTCGGATTATCCGCGGGTCTTTCACACTTAAGTTATAATTTCTTACGGCGATTATTTACTGAATGCAAGAAAACAAAAGTGCGTTATTGGTCGTTTTTAGCTTTTAGAGAGATTTTTGTTTACATTTAATGTTGTCTTTTAGCTATAATCTCAGAGTATAATCTTTGCCATTTACTTTTTTTGACTATTGCATACATTAATATCGTTTTTACCTATTGTTCGATTATCCCCGGTATTCGCACAATGCAAAAAATGAACTGTTGTTTTTACAGTATAATACTGGCAGACGAAGTTTCAATTTAAAACTTAAAAATGCACAGTAATAAACTGTAAAAATAGCAAGTCTGCTGTTTCTTACTGTAAAGGTAGAAATTTTACAGTAAATTTAGCAATATTGTACTGTAAAAACAACAGTATAATACTGGAATCCGAGGTTCCAATTAAAAACTGTAAAATTCACGCTAATAAACTGCAAAATTAGCAATTTTACAGTTTACTACTGTAAAGTTAGCAATTTTACAGTTTAGTACTGTATAATTAGATATTTTACAGTTTATTATTATAAAATTACAAATTTTTAGAGTTTATTACTACAAAATTAGCTGTATCACACTGTAAAAACAATATTCATGTTTTGCAGTGTAGTTACCGTGCCACCTATTCCTCGAATAATCGGAGTTTACAGTAATTTCCTTTTTAAAACTCAGCGGGGATTTCGAAAACCAAAATCAGTTTCCAATTTAGTGCTCCGAAATCGGAAGGTCCTAGTTAGCCGTTTCCAATTCTCAGCACAACCGGGCACACTCTCGCCCATCTCCGAGTGAGCGCCGAGTCCGCCCCGAGTCGACTGGCATTGAAAAATATTCGCCTACCCCGGCGTGTGAAGTTAGTTGTGTAAAAGCTCTCTAATTCGATTTGCGTTTGTTTCGAAGCAAACAATGAATGCCCTTCTCTCTCGGATCCTGTCGGTTCCGTGATTGGACTGCGATTCGATTGAGACGGTAACTGCGTTTCACTGATTCAGAGAAAACTAGAGAAGCTCTTTATGTGGAGTTTTGGGTTTTAGCCGTTTGGTAAGGTAAGGTAGCATTTCACAAAAGGAAATCAATTAAAATATGTGGAACTTTAAAGTATCTAAGATTTAAAGAGATGCTGCATTTTCAGGTACAGTTGTGTCCGCTTGATGAAATGTAGCCATTTTACAACAAAAAAATATTCTAATAAACGGGATATTCCATTATACGGAGCAAAAATAATGCATTACAACTATTTAGTACATTGAAACTGTTTGGTACATTATATTAAACGGGATATTCTTTTTACCGATATTCTAATATACGAGCTCGATTGTACATGAATACATTTCTAAAATGTAACTACAGTAGAACCTCATTAATCCGAACTAATAGGACATATAGGGTATCCGAACTATGAAATACAGATTAAACAAAATAACTCATAAATTTAACAAAGGTTCATTAACGAACTACTGTACACAATAAAAAGTGCAGTTTGAATTCAAGAGATTGCAATGTAACTCTATAAAAGATAACTACAAAAACACACCACAAAAAGACAAAAACAGCCTACAAAGGTACGTAATCGCGCTCACTAGTATTTTATTTATGCGGTAAGTACATCTAAATGGCTGTCAAGACTGAGCAAAGTTCGGTTTCAGAGAGTCCCGATTGATGACGCTTTACTATAAATTCATTTTGAAATAAAAACTATAATGAATTGCAGTAAAACGATGAAAACTGCATTTCACGATACATATCCGAATAAAGCTCACTATTGCTATTCATTTCATGTTCTTCTGTGTTTTTGCAGTTTGATCAAGTAGATAACATAGATTGTAATGAATATACGTAGGATAACTATGGTACTAAGAAAGATATTTCATTTAAAATATTACATTACCCATATCTTTAAAAAATAATAACTAAAATATTATTAAGTATTTCGACACAGGAAGGAGAATCAATTATCATTTTCTGTTTTTCTTCCATTAATTTCTGAAGAATTTTTTAGAACTTTTTCGAAAGAACGAATTTTTCTTCATTCAGGTATTGCAATTATTTTCTGACAAAAAAAGTCTTTCACTTTTACTAAATTTTTGTCATTCGTATTTGGATTGCTCCATTAATAGACATGAAAATTTTATGTTAATATTCTCTTGATAAATGTGCACTTCTTAATACAATACATGTCTTTGATTAAAGCAAAATTAACAAACGAAAATGATTATAAGTGGTTTACCAATTTCGAACAGTTTTTAGTGCAAGTACTTTCAAATCTGTGCATAGCATTCAAAATGAGTTTGCGACGAATATAAAAAACAGTAATTACGCTCTACACTTATCTATTAATTTTAAATTGTATCGTTAAAATTCTCAAAAAAATTTCAAAAAAAAGAAGATTAAACTGGATTACAATGATTTTATTTTGAAGACAAATGACGCCAATCTCTTAACCGGAAAAGCATTGAAACGTAGGAAGGAAATGACGAAAAAGACCACGATTACTTATGAATACCATTTTCCAAAACATCGGCTCAGGTTTGCACCGAGAGGCCGAGTTTAATTGGAAAAGGAAACGATTTCGATGATGATGGATCGTTCTCGTCATTCATCGTTCATCGTAAAAGAAACTTTACGCTTCCCAAACTCGGGTCACTGAATATTAATTCAGCAACACGTGACCCTTTTGCTCCGATACCGTCCATCCCCTCTTTAACCAGAAAGCGTTTATCTGACAAAAATGATGCATTTGTCATGCAATCGTATACGGCCTCTCCAAGACTTCTTTTGTTTTGCTCCAGTATTACTCGGAGATCGGATATTCAATATTTCAGAGAACAATGTTATGTTGCCCTATGCAATGCATTTAACGAATGAGATTCTGTTGCGGGTTCAATAATCTGAATTAATTAGTATTTGGGAATGCCGAAAAAGTACTTTCGTTTATATGCGTTACTTTCCTTCGAAGAGTATGAAAAAATTAATTGTCGGGAATGAAGTACCTACAAATAAAAATTTTTATCGAAGCAGAGCTGATTTAGTGTTCTTTTATTGCTTTACTTAAGCATATAATAAGGTATCAAAACTGATTTAAAGAAAAACTAAAACACTAGATCGAGAAAATATTTTTTTTCAGCCTGTTTTTTTTACAGCCTTTACTCCCTTTACTTAATCAGGGCTTTCTGGTTTATGATGTATTTACTTGACGTTTGTTTTTTTTTTAATTTTGTTCTTTTTTTCTGTATTTGTGTTCTATTTATTGTTGTATTCGTCTTATGTTATGTTTATTTTTTGCTTATGGTTTGTATTGCCTTGATTGAAATAAATTGAAATTGAAATTGAATTGAAATTGAAATTGAAATTGAAATTTATATTTTGCGATAAATTATGCTCCAAAATATGTGTCAGTATTTCTTGCAATGGAAATAAATTTCAATGCAAAAGTACTAGCCAACATAAGGAAGTTAACTAAGAAAAACTCTTCAAAAGTTATCAACCCCCATTTAAGAAAAGTATATATTTTACTGATCTACAACAGAGCTGATAAACCATAGATCAAAACATAACTTCTAAGAAATTCATTTATGTAATAAAAGAAAGAAAGGTAACATTCACACCACCTTTGCCAACATTTGCTTAAAACTATAACAATAAATGTTAATTATCAATCCTTTTTCATCTGTCCCTTTGCAGCCAGGGACCACATTAGAGCTGGCGTTGATTTCAAAACTCATAGTTGAATAACTCTCTTTTGAATACATGCTTTCATTTTATTGTGCCCAATTACAAAATAATGTTCCTTTCTGCAGTTGAAACAAAACATTTTGAAGAAAAGTTTTCTGTATGTTTTTGTGTGCGTTTTTAGCGAAGAAGAATACTTCCATTTGAAGTTGTTTTAAGAAAAATCAAGAATAAAAAAACTAATGAAACACGATGTTATGATTTTGATGCGAAAGGTTTACATATCTCTTGTGAAAATACTTGCGGCTTTTAGGTTCTTTTTTGTGTTTTAAAGTTTTACTGAGATTAAACTGCTAACTCGAGAGATGTAGTCATTCGCGAAATTTGAAGCCCTGCTGTAAAAACAAAATGCAAAAAGCTGAGGGTACTATTGTTGAATTAAATTTAACGCCTTATGTGTTAAATGCAGAAGGTTCGCTTTAAAAATAGGCTACAAAGTTAAAGCGCTGAACAGGGACTCGAACATTGAACTGGAATGTTGAAAGCATGACACTCTACCGGCTGAGCTATCAGTCTTTCCCTACACTGCGAAAAATAAACTGTTGTTTTTTTTATTATAATACCGGCAGCCGAGATTACAGTTTAAAACTAAAATGTACAGTAATAAACAGTAAAATTTGCTAATTTTACTATAATCAACAGTACAATTGCTAATTTTAAAGTTCATTACTGTGATTTTTAGTTCATAACTGGAATCTGGGCTGCCAGTATTATGTCAAAAAAACAACAGTTCATTTTCTGCATTGTAGCAATATTGCAAGCGGAAGTTAGCAGATTGACTGAATGAACCCATCCGGTTTCTTGAAGATTATATTTTAAATAGACATAATGATAGTTATTTGCCTATTTTTCGCATAAATCGCGGAGGAAAGTCCTTAAAATGATACCTTACTTATGAAGTTTGTTAACGTATTAAGGAAGCTATGGCGCTCCCCAAAAAAGACGTGCTTTGAGAAATATTACATAATACAGTTGTCAATTATTTTGCTTTACAAACAAATAGAACTGAAATTAAAGACATTCACAAGGAGTCAGGAAGTAAACTTCTCATGAACTTCATCATGCTGTGTCCATAGCTAAATATATCAAAGAAAGTTAAATTTCCTTCACGGCTGAATTCTTTTATATTGATTGAAACCATTCCCATTTCCCCCTTTAGAAAGATTAAAAGTGCATTACTTTATGACAGGGCGAAAATGCCGAAGCTTTCACTAAAAAAAAATGCTGCTGCTTTTGCTGTGGGCTGTTCGTAGAAGGTGACGTGAAAGAGCTCATTTTTTCTCACTTTTATTTCTCCTGATCTTTCAAAGCATTAAACGAGCCTCTTAATAGGATTACACCTTAAAGGCGAAATACCTCAATGAGATGTGACGTAGTGGCAGTAAATAAGTAAATACTGCCAGCAGCGAAGTTAATATTCAGTTAATAAAAATGTGTGTTTGTCAGAAATTTCAAGCAATCTCTCTTGGGATAAATAATGTTGCGAGACTTCAAAAAAATGAAAACTTTTTTTTTCTTTCAACTTTTGTTTGTATAACATATCTGCTTTAACACTCATCATCAGAAATGTATATATTTAATGAATCTTAAAAATTGTAAAAGAACGTTGTTTATTGTATTTAATTTAACGAAACTGAAAAGGAAGTTTTTAAATAAAAGCTGCTGAGTGCTTATTTCAGCATTTTAAAATGAATTACATTTATTTGCATCGCTTTCAAAAGAGATAATGGCAAATGGATTTTAATGGATTAGTACATTTTTCTCAACAGTATTTCAAGGTGCTACTTACTTAAAAAAAGAAAGAAGGCTTCTCCTCTAAAAAAGGGCAAAAATAAAAGAATGCATTATCAATTTATAAAGAAGTATTTTTTGTACGCACAACTGCAATAACTGTATCACCAATAATTGAAATGCCTCATTTGTTTTAGCAGTGTAAAACATGTTGTTCAATGCTAATTTTTTTTTCTTTACACAAACCACTTCATTGAAATGATAAAAGGAAATTTCCAAGGTTGTACATTTTTACTCGTTAGATAATTTAACACATTAGTTCACTAAATTAAAAAGTAAAAGACAATTTTAATTTTACCTAGAAAAAATTAAATGTATTTATATATTTATACAATCGTGAATTATAATATTAAAAGATGGAATACAAAGTCATTATTTATGTGGAATTCAAAAGGTCCATTGGTACGTCCAGGTACAAAGTAACAATCTTCTACCAGGGAAACGATCAATGAACATCTGCTCAGTATCCCATTAAGACAACAAGCCTTTCAGTCGCCTCTTGAGTTTGGGGAACAGCTAGAAGTCTCTGAGGGCCATATCAGGACAGTAATAAAAATGTTAAGCCTCAGGATTCTTGGTTTTTTACAAAAACGTCGAATATAAGTGCGTGACATGTGCAGGTAAATTTTCTTTAAAAGTCGTCTGCATCTAACGAATGGTTTCCATTTAGCGGTCGCCTAGTATCGGGCAAAATTTGATGCTATAGCCTCTTTTGATTCGTTCCATCATTTTTCTTAAAATTTAAAAGCTGTCGAGCCCACTACATACCACTTCCCCAAGTAGCACACTTCGTTTTTTAAAGTTTGTAAAATGGTTATAAACGTTGTAACAACCGCTTAAAAACGTTTATAAAACATTTAAAGGTTATTTGTGCTACCTGGGTCAATGACTCACGCAAGCGAGCTTGATGCATATCCAGAAGGTTTTAACAAAACAAAAAAAAGTTGAATACTTTTCTAACAGCCCTCCTATGCTTTTTTTTTTTTTTTTTTTGAATAAATTAAAAGCAAACTAATTATCTCCCATTGAATACACTAAAAAATATTGAAAATAAATGTATCTATAGAACTGGAAGAAACAAGGCAGCACTGCCATGAAAAGGAATAAGCTCTCTTTGTGGTGTCTTCAAAAATTATCAACAGTCTCTTCACAAACAGCATGGTAGCTCAGTTAAAATTTGTTTCCAATTTTGAGAATACGAATAGTTAAGACCGCCTTTAGTCAGCTAAGATGCAGCTTTAGTCTTTCATGTTAACAAGACGCCATTTCTAAAGAAAACATGTATTCCCGGCTGTTACAAACAATGTCATCCTTATCTTTTCAATATTGCTCTTAAATGTAAGCAGTAAAGATACAATTAGTTAGTTAAAAATTGTTAGCTTTAGTGATAGTTTCTCAGAGCATGCTCGAAATTATCTGGACTAATTAATGAGCTGAAGAAAGTATTTGAATTGCTTCATACAAAAAAAAATATCGTTGTTTATCAGAGATCTTGACATGAAATTTTCATTCAAGAAGGCCTATGTTTTAAGCAAATGGCGAATAAAATAAAGCTTGTAGCATTTGAAAGGTTCATTTATTTCTAAGTTTATGAAAATTATTGATTGAGTAAATTTGTAAAGCTAAAGTACAGCATCATATTCCTCTGTTGCCCTTTTCAAATATATAAAATGTAAGTACATAGTGCTGTTAATTGAGTTAAAACAAAACGGAATCTTACTATCTTTCTATTCGCAGTTAAACAACTAACCATCCCGGAGTAACATTTTCAAGGGCCATCGCTTCCACCCTAACGGCAAATAAGAACTCTGCTTTTTGCTCTACTCTGATGAGGACAAACTTCCCATTCCAAAAAGCAAACAAGGGCCTCCAAAACGAATCGTTTCCTCTCTCTCGAGGACTGCTACCGTTCCCCATTTCTTGTCCGCCGCATCAGGAAAAGAGAGACGCTTCATCGTGTGCCTCTCTCCCTTTAAAGGGGATCAAGGAGACAGACACAAAGGCGGCCAGTGTCAGCCCCAGGCCGGAGCACTCTCAATTAACGTCGTGGGGAATTGCTCCCTCTGACATCACAAGTGGACCCGGATCGCTCTGTGTCAGACACTCGCAAAGCTACTCGAAGGAAATTTCTTTCTCAAACCTAATGGTGGTGTCGGGTTTTTCAAACAAATCGAGGAGGTCCTGTGGGGCTATTGCGGTTTCTGTTAGTTTCGAAACCCAATTTCGACTTTTACTGGAACATATATGGTTACATTTCCTTAGTTCTTAACTACTGAGTTTAGCTTTGACGTTTTTCTAACTCTTGAATAATATTTTAAAGATTTTTCCGACTTTAAAAACAGTTATTATGTTCCTAATTTGATCTTGCAGAACTAGGTACCTAGCATATTTTTCAGTGAAATAAGCTATTTAAACGGTGGTGAAATTTTACAAAAACACATACTAGATCTACGTTAAAATTCTCAGCGAAACAATTTCAAGTTGGAATGTGCTTACATGTTCCTGTTAGAACACATATCGCTTCATCACTCTAAAGCTGCATTTACGTAAGCACATGTGCCCTTCCAAATTAAAAACCCTAAAAATATAGTACGTCATTAATAAGTAAGTCGCGAGAATAGTGAACGACGTGTGCAATGCAATTAATTTCATTTACGGCTCTCTATGTTGTGTGAATTATCCCTAATAGGTAAGAAAGCTAGAAAATTGTTAAACGTTTTGGGTAGAGATGATATTTCAGCTAGAAGATAAAGGTTATGCTTCGAAAATTTTGTATCAGGTAATTTTAAACCTTTATTTTCTCTCCATAAAATAAAACATAATCCTAACTCTTGGGTTTAACCATAACTTTACAAGCTTTTTTTCTTTTATAAAAAGGGAAGTAAAATAAAAGTACTCATGCCTATAAGCCAGGCTTGCAAGCAAATCATATCAGAAGAGAAATTGAATTACTCTCAAAAATTTACGCCATTGATTGGCAAAGAGATAAAAACTTTCGCCCTTGCATATGTGCATGTGGGAGGGCGGGGGGTATGTACATGTATACACATGCATGCATATACGTAGAAACACATATATATGTATTTTATAATACATATTCATATATGCCTGTGTTAAGGAACCGGCCTTTTTTCCTAACATGTTTTTTCATCAATACTTCAAGTTTGAATTTTAGCTTTTTACTTTTAATGAATGGCAAAGGTGTCTCATATAAGAAATCAAAAGTATATATCATTAAGCCTTATAAATTTCAGACAACTTTTTTTCAAAAAATAGATTACATCTTTTTATACATTTCTTTTTCTGCGTTCCTTTTTTTTCCCTTTGTTCTTTTTTTTTCTTTGCCAACTGTATTTTGTCTGTCTTGAGTAACAAATAACGACATCCATCTTCCCCTTAAAAAAATCCGAAAAACATCAATTTATGACTTCCGTTGGAAGAAAAAAAATGGACATAAAGAGTCTTTCATTTCTGACAGGTCATATTTAAACTGGATCACGATTGTGTATTCCAAATATCGATTCCTCCCCTTTCGCTGCTAGTTGATTGGCTTCATTGAAGCTAGAAATTCCAGAGAAGAAAAAAAGTATTTGCACCATTCTTTATTGCGAGTTAGACGTATCTGGGCTCAGCAATTAATCACACGCAGTCAATTTCGTACAGACAAAGAAACATTGAATCCTTTAGGAAATTCATTTGATACGAAATTGAAAAATAATAAAGTTTTTTTTTTTTTGGAAATGTATCTTTAATTCCAAAAGAGAAAAAGCGGAATGCGTATCTTTGAAGCTTTTTTTTTTATATATTTTTTCTTCTCGCATTTTTTAGTTGAAGAAAGAAAGATAAAAGAATATACATGCGCATATGTGTTAGAGATGCACCGATTAACCGTCAGCAATCGGTAATCGACCACAATGTGGATTAACCAGGCAGAAAAATATTTTTTTTTTTAAATTAAGTCAGATTTTATTATACCTTGAACAAGAAACTATGCTAAATGAGTTCATAAAAAAAAAAGGAAAACACATTTTTCATTGTTTTAAAAGAAAATTAGGTGTTCCTGAGATCGTTATATGAACGTCTATCTTAGTTCTTCTCGCATCTGTTTTAAGAGAATAAGCACCTGTTCAAACAAAAATTAATAAGCAAATATTTATTTTGTTTCAACGATTATTATATTGAATAGTTGAACAGTTATTATACTCAATTTATGCATATAAATGCGATATTTTGTTTTAAAAACTACTAATTTTTCGCTCAACAAAATGTAGTTAAGTTTTAATATATTTTTGAAAAAGTAGTCCTACCCTCAGCATAACTCATCGTTTAAATTTTAAAAACTAGGAATTATAAACTGTGCAATTTCAATATTTTATTATTTTGTGAAACCCGGGAAAAGTACTCTGTGATTCAAAATGATTGGTGGAGTTTCATAACTTTACCAATTTAGGAATATAGGACCTACAGCTCTATGGAGATGCTTCAAGTGAGCTCTACTGGCTCAATTGGTTACCTCTATATGTTTCTGTGTTACATCGTGTGTGTAGATTGGCGACTAGGTAACCAGAGCTAACACCGTGTAACTTTTTTCTGTGAGAATATGCAAAGGATAGTGTATCTGCAGTGTCCTCCATTGCATGTTACGAACAGAAAGCTATGCCAGCAACACGTAGAATAGGGACGCTTGATATGTGGAAGGGAGGTTGCAGGGAAGTAGAAGAATTTCAAGGGAGAGGCAAATGTTAAGAAAGCTAAAATTAAAAAGTAAATCTATCAATGTTGTTTTTGATTTTGAGGCCATATTTTAATATTTTTGACATCACTACCTCTGTTTTTCTTTATAGGGTTTTAATTCAGTTTTTATCCTCATTTGCTGATAATTTGGATTCTCAGCTTTAGCACGCATATAAAGTTAAAATATCGAAAGAGGAATCAAAAGTAATCTGAAGGTGTTTTGTCACAGTTACAACCTTATATCCAAAATTTTGTCGAGGAAAATTAGTGGCTAGCCAGTTGATGCTGTGAAAGGGAAAGACATTACATGCAAACGTCATCTAGACCGTAGAGTAGCTCAAATAAATTTGTTTTCCATTCTTTCACTGCATTTGTTCCAACAATGGTATTTCAAAGCAAAGTCAGATGTAGTAATATTTAAGATGAGTACCAATTTGTATATTTTTCTCTATTAGTCAGCTTCAACTATTCTAATTCGTCCAGTTACAAATTCCGGGTATACTTTTTGTATTGACCACATATGATAGTGAAGGTATTCTAGGACACTTGCAGAGGGGGGGAGAGCTTGACCTCCAATCAGTGTTCAAGGGGATCAGAGCCTCAAAGTTTTAGATTTTCTAACGTAGATAAAATATACGACCTAAATCATTTCTAATAACCATAGCCAATTTATTTTTACGAGTTAAAAATTTAAACTTTTCATACTTTTCTCATTTACTTTGCGAAATTTTAAAAGATAATTAAATAAACTTAGGGTAATTTATATTTAAAAAAATTATTGTTAAACACAATAACAAAAATGTCATAACAGCATAACATAATGATTCCATAATAGCTAAATTACATTAACTTAACGTCAATCCAAAGAGAAAAAAAAACATCAAAAATAAACTGAATCATCTACTCTTTCGGAAAAACTACAAACAATAAATAAATAACCAAGCCAAACGATTTGAACTTCTTTTAATAATAAAAAATCTACGAAGCGCCTTAAATTATTTTCTTTCAATCACAAACACTCCAAAATTTATTCGGTCTGCTGTCCGAGAAGCTATACAATATTTATACATTTTTTCCTTACTCTCTTCCTCGCCTATACAAAAGACATTCAGAAGGAAGAGAAAAAAAGTTGAAATTAGGGAAGAAGAAAGATCATCTTAGTGATCCATCAGCGCTGGAATAGATTAGGGAACAGCATCCGTGGTTTAAGCGGAAAAAGATTTTCTCTAACGGAAGTAAAAAATGTCTTCCTCTCTCTGCCCCCAGTTTAGCGCGAGGCCTTAGTTCAAAAGGGAAAAAAGGGGGAAAATCCTATTCTTTGGTTTATTTTGTAATAAAGAGATGGCGAGGGTTTATTCTGATGGATCTCTTCTTCTATTACTGAGAAGCTTCGGGAAAGAAAGCCTAGAGAAAAAAAATCGGAATAGGGAAAAATGATCGATATCTAGGAGTCGAACCCTTTTTCTACATTTGTGTGGAATGTTTGTGAAATGGCTTGCCTCTCATTAAAGTAAGATCTCAAATATGTCAGCTTGGAAGTTAAATAAAGTGAAAAATGGTCTTGGAAATTTTTGGGGAAATAGTGTTCTTAAAATTTGGCATAACGCACCGATAAAAGCAATAAAATTAAACAAATTAAATTTGTCCATCAGCTAGCTAGGAGGTTGAAAACTTTCAAACCATTTGCATAGGTAACAAGAAGTTCTGTCAAGAACTAAACCAGCCTACTTTCCCGTACATGGTCATCGGCATTCTAGCATCTGATCATTGTTCTCTTAATTATCTGAGACTAAAAATTATGTCAAACATACCTTTTTAGCACTTAAAGCTGATTTCTAAAAGCAAAATATACCCCTCTCATCAGATGAAATAGACACATAAAAAGTAAATAAATGAATAAATAAAGTTTTGTCGCACCTTTTAAAGAATGTAACTGTTACAGTTCTTCCGTAGAAAAATTCCTCAATTGTTTTCAAAAAAAAAAAAAATAAATAAAAGTACAAAGTACATCAAAACACATTTTATCAAAGAAAGGAAAAAAAAAAGAAAAAAAAAAACTCGTCCGTTGATAAAATGTCTCGAATTTCACTTTTAATCCGTTGCCAGTTGTTAAATACAAACAAAGAATAAAACACCCTTGTGAATGAAACATTTTTATTACAAAAAAAATCGTCTGCCAAAAATAATAATAATAATAAATAAATAAAATAAAACAAATGAATAAATAAACAAAAAATCGTCTGCACAGTCAGTCATTTTTTTCTGAGCCTGCATTTCCGCCATGTTTGCGGAGTCGGAGTCGGAATCAGAGTCCTCACAGAAGATTACTCAGAAAAGTACTTTGCAAACATTATTTATCAAAACCATTTTCTTACAAAGTTAGTTTGAAGGAAATCCGACTTTAAGTTCAGGATCAACATTCAACTTAAATTCCCCGTAGGTGCTAATGTTAATTTTTTTTTCTGAAAGCATCGTGGGACAGGTTGTTTGAACGGTTCAAAGTTGAACTAAAAATTGTTCAAATCGAAAAATCAAATATGGGAATGAGCTGTACTCTCCGAGATCTTTCCAACAAAAAAAAAGTTTATTCCATTCGGATGGTTCACTCAGAAGTTATTAGGTGGGGAAAGGTTGCTTGAACGGTTCAATGTTGAACGAAAAAATGTTCAAATTGAAAATTTAAATACGGTAATGAAGTATCCTTGCTGAGATCCTTCGAACAAAAAAAAAGTTTATTTAAATCGGACTGTTCACTCAAAAGTTATTAGGGGTGACAGCTTGCTTGAGCGGTTCAATGTTGAACAAAAAATTGTTCAAATCGGAAATGTAAATACGGGAATGAAGTATCCTTGATAAGACCTTTCGAACAAAAAAAAGTTTGTTCAAATCGGACTGTTCACTCAAAAGTTAGCATCGCGGGACAGGTTGTTTGAACGGTTCAAAGTTGAACCAAAAATTGTTCAAATCGAAAAATCAAATACGGGAATGAGCTGTACTCGCCGAGATCTTTCCAACAAAAAAAAATTTGTCCAAATCGGAATGTTCGTTCAAAAGTTATTAGGGGGGGACAGACAGACCGACAGACCGACCGACAGACAGACACACAAATTCCCCATCTCAATACCCTACTTTCAAATTTTTAATTTTTCGATATTCATTTTACCTTTTTATTTTTTTAACTTGGCGATATTTTTTGGACTTGGCGATATTTTTTTTACTTGGCGATATTTTTTGGACTTGGCGATATTTTTTTTTACTTGGCGATATTTTTTGGACTTGGCGATATTTTTTTTACTTGGCGATATTTTTTGAACTTGGCGATATTTTTTAGATGCATTAAGCTACTTTTAATACTTTTTTCGTCTTTCTTTTGTTTTTAACGGGAAAGTAGGCTAAAAAGAAAAAATCATAACATATAATATTTTCTCTTAGGCCGTCAAGATTGATATTGACCCTAACATACTGTTATTTGATAGCACATCCGGCGTGTTAAGTCTTTTTGAAATCTGCCAGATGTTTATTTCAGCAAATTAAAGAAACAGCGCTGAAATTCATTGATCATTCTTTACAATTGTCAAAATTGTCATCTTATCTGAAAGTTTTTCTTGCCGTCAAAGTAAGGGATAAGACCATTATGTTAACCAAACACTTACATGTCCTTCTACGACCCTATTAGACTGACCATCACTTTTTGGTGGAACTGACATCTTATGAGAGATATCTGGTCTTGTGATCTTTACCCCATATGCATATATTTGTTAATAATTACAATAGTAAAAAGGTAGGACATTACAACAGCCTTCCATTTCACCGAAGAAACCTTCATTGCCACTTCTGAAGAATCAAGCATGAGCCAACTAGGCGAGATAAATTCAACTGTCACGTGACCTTAAACGGTGCCGTGCCCAAATAGATCATGGATGTTACGTCCTCTGAGGGACATCTAATTAGATGTATTCATCAGGCACGCTAATGCGTGCTCACAGAATAAAAGTAGTTAACCGCAGATGGTGCTGCGATTATAAGCAGTTTCATTCAGTTTAATTCTCTCATAGTTTATGGAGTTTTGATCACAATAAGAAGCTGTAACATCTAAAAACTAATGCAAATAACATCATAGAAATAGACATCAAAATGATATTGTTTTAATGGCATTGTTAAAGTACTTTATATCTTATTCTCAATTTTGCGATTTCAAGACCGTATTAAACTTTTAATGTCAGTAGAGAGATTAAAAACCTGTTGAAGTAAATATAATTATCAACGATAATGAATAACTTAATTAGTCAACAATATTATGAAAAAGAGAAGAAATATCGCAAACTTTTTTGGATCGACAAATTTCTAGGACACACTGGAAAACCTATTATGTCTGCTATATATTAGAAAAAAAAATAAAAATAAAAAATATATCGAACATTAAATATGCTTAACCATACTATTTATTAAAATATGTAAAAATTAAAGCAAACTGACACAAAATTTCTCGACTATTGTTGTTTTCTCTTTAGGTGAACCAAAAGCACAGCTTAAATTCATTTAGTGGTTAAGAAGCAATTTTATGCAGTTGAAAACATTAATTTCTATAATGAAACAAAGCGTTGATTTGTTTTAAGTTACTTTAAAACAAAATAATATTTTGATGAAAAAACATTCTAAGAGGTAAGAATTGAAATAAATTTAAAATCTTTCTGTAACAAATATGAAATTGTTGTCAATATTTTAGTAACACTCTTAAAAAGATTTTTGTAGCCATTTTAAGGTTTGTCTCCTATTATAGAATGCATAATTTCAATCCTTTTGATAAACAATTAAATCTATTAACAAAATCATACGATTTTATGCTTAGTAAACCAAAAAATACGTATTTTAACGATAAATACAGGGTACTTCAGTAAACCGTTCCAGAACTTCAGGAAAGGTTGGAGCGAGCTGCAATGACTCGGAATCATATAGCAATGGAAGGACAAAAATGATTTACCGAACCTGTAATGAACATAGGAATATTAGAAATAAAAAGACGCCATCTCAATTAATATTTGTTTTAATGATGGATTTACATGAACTAAGTGAACGTGTATCTAACATAGCGTTTAAAATTTTAGGGTTTAACAAACTCACATCCATAGCACGAAAAAACAAATGTTTAAAATGTAAGCACAACGTCGTTTGCACTGCAAAAAAATAAACCGTTATTTTTACAATATAATACTGGCAGCAGAGATTCCTTTAAAAACTGTAAAATCTACAGTAATAAACTGTAAAACTAGCAATTTTACAGTTCATTACCAAAACCTTACAGTTTATTAACTCAAAATTAGCTGTATTATATTATAAAAACAACAGTATAATACTGGCAGCAGAGGTTCCAGTTTAAAACTGTAAAATGCACAGTAATTAACTGCAAAATTAGCAATTTTACAGTTTATTACTGTAAAGCAGCAATTTTACAGTGTTGTAGTGTAAAATTATCAATTTTACAATTTATCACGGTAAAATTAGTAATTTTCGTCACTATAAAATTAGCTGTATAGTACTGTAAAAACAACATCCATTTTTTTACAGTCTGCAGCATCAAAAGAACATTTTCGACCTTGTATTATTCAATGATTCTGAATCTTTAGGGTTTGCTTCCCCGCCCCCCTTGGAAATTTTGAAAAGGTCAGCAATGAAATTCTTGTATGTATATTTCTTTTTTAAATAACATTTATGTTTTATCTGTATATTTCAATGATATATCCCAATTATAAACTGGTATGATACAAACGTAGATAATTCGTTTGAGAATATTTTCCGCTCTGATGGTCAGAAATACTACTATTTTAATGGCCATAATCAAAGTCGACAATTAGACTTAGTTTGAGCACCGTGAATTCATTTTTGTTGTTCACATGTCCGAAATCTAATTAGAGTTTTGTAATTATTATCTATTTTCAAGTGAAAACATTTCATATAAATTTTTCTTCAGTAAAGTAAAGACTTAAATCGATGTCGATTGATTCTTTTACTTGTTTTCGTTCTACTAATTTTGGTTCTGTAATTAGAAGTGTTATTCCTGGGATTAGACCAAAGATAAAATTCAAACATTAAATTGACGCTAAGCGGAATTTCTTTGAAATACGATTTTTCTAGAAAATCATAGTACATACTACAGTTTTATTCCCTTTCCGAAACTATTGCATTCATGGTCTCTATCAAGGTGTTAAGATCAATTAGGAGGATCTTCCTCGGGGGACGAGTGCAAAATAGTTCAATTAGGAATTCCCGGTAATCGAAAGCAATCAAAAAGATCAGGTGATTATGGTGAGATATTTTCTTACTGAGCATCAGCGAGTATTCTGATCTAAATGATGATACGAGCTACAAGACTATTAGAGTACCCTGCGTAATAACGTGCTAAATATATCCGGCATGATAAGGTTTAGAAGAAATCAAGAAGCAATCTTCGTATTGGAAAACAATTTATAGACATAAAACAAGTGTATTTGTTGAGGATTTTTGATCTTCAAGGACACTGTTTTCATAAAATATCCAATTTAAATATCGAAACGTTTGAATGTGCGTATGAAATGAGCTTTAAAATTTCTCTCGATTTTAAATGAGACTTTATGTTACTCACTACTTGCCAAAAATATTCTAAATTTAAAAGAAAACTGTCATTTTATCAAGAATAAGAACTAAAAAAGGACTAATAGTTTTCAATTTCAACCAGTATTTTTAAATGACAGTTGCTTAATAAGCTCAGTGGTGACCAACCTTTGTTTTACCCATCGGATACATAGTATATTAAGATAGTACATCACGAGCCAGTTGACATGTATATGGTTTTTAATATGGATGACTTGGGAAAACATGAAAAACGGCAGAAAATCAAAACCACCATTTGCTGTCATTATTAATGGATGGTTATTTTATTAATGAGAATACTGCATCTGTTTTCAATGTTTGGATATTCGGCTTCAATTTTGTAATATTTTGGCAACTAGCCTACATCTAAAACACCAAAAGACGGGAAAGGAAACAAAAATGAGCCGCAACTCGACGGGGATTGCTACCAGCTTGTGAAAATCCGTTTCGTAGTTGTTTTAGAAGGCTCTTGAACTTACAGTTCGTTTCGTAACATTAAGCAAGATCGGACACATGGATCCGATTTTCAAGCCACAGTAGGCCCGCGGGTCGTAAGATGGGGACCATCAAATCACCTTACAGACAAAGCTATTTTGATTTGGTTATTGAAGAAAAAAATATTTAAAACAAATTAATTCACAAAAATATTTAGTTTATGGGAAATTGAATTCCAGTTAGGTTAAGGCTACAGTGGACAAATAAAATTGGTTTTTTTTCAATTATTGATTTATATGTCTAAAACTTAGTGTGCTTGTATTATTGTATATTTACGACATCTAAAAGCATAAAAAACACAAATTAGTGCAAAAACAATGAATACTTTTTTTTCAAATTTCAAATTTAAGTATTTTTTTAACAAAATTTCAAAATGTTCCAGGCGCCGCAATTTTTTTTCAAACTTTGAATTTCCACTTAATTTTCAATCATTAGGCATAATGGCACAAAACAATGCATTAAAAACAATGTTTTATGAAATAGTTTATAAAAGATGGCTGAAAATAAAAATTTTCAGTTGAAAAAATCATATAAATTTTCATTTTCAGCCATCTTTTATAAACTACCACATAAAATATTGCATGTGATGCATTGTTTTATGCAATCATGCCTAATAATTGAAAATTAAGTGGAAATTCAAAGTTTGAAAAAAAATTGCGACGCCTGGAACATTTTGAAATTTTGTTAAAAAAATATTTAAATTTGAAATTTGAAAAAAAAGTATTCATGGTTTTTGCACTAATTTGTGTTTTTTATGCTTTTACATGTAGTAAATATACAATAATACAAGCACACAAAGTTTTAGACATATAAATCAATAATTGAAAAAATCAATTTTATTTGTCCACTGTAGCCTTAATGAAATATTTTCAAGCTCTTACAGTAATTAAGCTGAGAATAAAAGAAATTAAATGTGTGCAAAAGGACCGAAAAGCATTTATTCTGCTTTTAAGCATGCGTCTAGCTTTTATTACTGCAGTCACTCTTTTAGGGATAGATTCCACAAGATTTCCAACGCTTCGTCTGGTACTTTATAACGAAAAACTTAACTATGAACGTTATCTTAAACGTATCCACCACATTTATACATCAAAACAGTTTAGTTAAAAAAGAATACACTTTTAGTGCTTATTAGGGTGATTCAAAAAAAATTTTTTTTTGAAATTCTTTGGTCTTACCCCGCAATTTTGTTACACTATTCATAAATGTGATGTATGTAAAGTTTTAGCTAAATTGAATAATATTTAGAGGTCGCTTAACGCGATTGAATTCTGTTGAAAATTAGTAATTTCGAGAGTTGGAGTATATAACTTCATTACCCTAAATAATATTGTTTTTCATATAAAATTGAAAAATTTAAAATGTTAGTTTACTCTAATAAGTAATTAGTCAATGAAATAATAGCTCAAAGTGAGTTGCCCCCCCCCCCGCTCCTAAGCTACATCATCCTGAGTTTAGGTAGAAAAGGTAGAGCTCGGGCTGTGGTTTCTGTTATTATTTTTGGTTGTTTGAGGTGTATGTGTTTATTCGGCTAAAACACCTAGCATCCACTCTAGACAGGGGCCAATATAAGTGACAGAAAAGGCACTTTGATAATAAGTGCTACAGTACAAAGTATAGGTCAAAATGGGGAGAATTTGACAACGTCCATAAAAAGGTAAAGGCAAACTACTCGCTCTGAATCTGCCGTTAATTTACAAAAATAGTTTAAATCTATGACTTCCTTTGATAGTTCACTGGAACGAAACACACTACTCGTACGTGGTATGTGTTTCGATGCGACATGTAGAGCCGGTACTAAAGTTGGAGCATGTTGAACTTAGGAAAAAAGCTAGGGAAACAACTTTTATATTGTGCTTTCCACCATTTATTTTAGTCTTGGTCTCTCGGTATTTTAACCGATAAACCAAGAAATAGGTAGTCATTGGGGTATTTGATTGTGTGAAATATCAAATGCGGTTTTCACACAATTATGTGGAACAATCCACTGCCATTGGATCTACAATACCGCTTTTTAAGCGATTTCAGCAGTCCTAGTCAAGAATACAACATTCTAATTTTCAACCTGGAGATCTAAACGATGAGGTTGGGGAGTTGGTAGCCAATTCAGAACGACGTGCAACTAGTAATGGAAGTTTGTGCAACTTCCATTACTAGTTGCCGTCTTTCTGATGACCTTCTTGTTGTGTATGTTTTTAGGTCCCAGGAGCGGTTCCTCTATATAGGGTCAAAGATTCTTTAAGGCTTCAAGTTGTGGATATTTCGCAACCAATTCAAACTTGCAGCCGGACAAAGAAAAGGTATTCGTGACATATGAATGTGAATTCTTTCACATTCTGATCGTTAATAGAAAGAATAACTAAGAGCTAGGTTTCCAGCAACCCATTTTGTCCAAGCACTGAGAAATGATTTGGAGCATTTTCAGCGTCCTGATTCATATAAAGAAGAAACTCAAAAAATATCAGCTGTTTGATCCTGAGCATTGAAAACTTCAAGATTGCTACCAAGCATACTTTGTACTACCAAAGAAACTGAGGATTGTAAACGACAATACGGAGTATGGCTTTATTAAAGCATTTGTTAAGACTATCACTAAAGACGAAAAACAAAGACAGTGTCTGCTGCAAGTGGTACAGGAACACAGAAAAAAGGTTCAAAGTTGCAAAAAAGTAACCTTTAAAAGTATTGCAAGAATTAATGAGCGAATTACTATATATTAAATGTATTTGATTTGTTTTTCATATTTTTTCCGTACCGTAAAGTCGGGTTACTTGGACCCTAGGGGGTTACTTGAGCCCATTACAGTAAAATGATAAAATCTAGGTTTGGTACTTATTAGTTGAAGACTTGCACGTAGTTCCTCGTTTCTCCGCAAGGTAGAAGCACTCTGCAATATCTAACGCTAGTACCAAACCCAGATTTTATCATTGTACTGTGGGCTCAAGTAACCTCCATGTGGGTCCAAGTAACCCGACTTTACGGTATTTGATTAGTTTTATATTTTTCTGTATTTCAATGGTTTTTTCAAATGTATCATTTTGTAATTGCACACTTTTTTTTCTTCAGAGATATAAAAAAGCAACAAAGTAATTTTAATATTATTATTTATATTCGCATTTGTGCCACTATCACGAAATTTGAAGTACTCCTAAATATAAATATAGTTTAGTACAATTTTGGGCAAATAATTCAGTCTATATAGAGGTAGTAAATGAGACGGTAAGATGAACAAAAATACAAAGGCTACTTTTTTCCATAGATATCATTTACATTCACAATTTTGTCAATATCACGAAATTTGAAGGCGTTTGAGCGACCTCTAAATATTAATATATTTTGTCAAAATTTTGCACAAATGATCAGTGTATATAGTGGCACAAAATAAGAGGGTAAGACGCACAAAAATACAAAGTTTAATTTTTTCCATACATTTCTGAATCACCCTAGTGCTTATTCTTAAAAATAAAAATGTTAAAATTTCTCAAACTTGCTTGACCAGCACTGCAATAGTGCATACTTACAATCATGGTTACATTGCTTTCAAAATAAACCGATTGTGAGGTCTCACCTTACTACAAATTTAAATCCAGCGCAGAGGGACTATGGAGTTGAGCAATTCACATATTTGCAGTAAGACCTCAAAAGTGGACAATTGACAGTGCTGAAGGGTTGTATAATCATTTGTTTCAGTTCACTTTTGAGAGGGAAAATTAAAAAACGATCTTTCAAAGATTTCTTTTTCAATTCCAAATTGAGGAAGGATGTTGAACTATAATTTATCGCATATGCTCATTCGCCTTACGTTATTCGAATTCAGGATTCGTTCGAAGATATGCATGAGAAAATAACTACGAATATCTTCTTCAAATTTCCTCAGAGAAGTCAATAAATCATTTTAATCCACTTGTTCAATATACATTTCAGATTTCATCGCCTTTGCCATTTCATTTTATAAGGAAAAAAATGCTCCCCCCTCCCCTCCTTTTTCTGGAAATAGTATCTGCTCAAACAAAGGAAACACTGAAAACAAAAATGTTTTCGCCATCTCCGCCATTCCAAACCCATAACGATGAATACATTCGGAGAAAAAAATTGAGTAATAACTTTCTGAAGACGAAATTTGTTTCTTGTTGCTCGGTACCAGAAGGAAATGTCTTCAGTTAGTTTTATCTGTGTACCATCTCACTGATAAAAATTGGAAACCCATAGGTAAACGAAACGTCTTATCTTCTCCGTAATAGGAAAACGGAAATCACAATGAGGTTTTCTGCGTACGGCCAACATTGAAAAGACTCGGTTCTTTTCTCCCTGAAAAGTTTGCGGCTTATGTCAAACAAAATGAGACTAGGAAGAGATATTTATAAATATTGAACTTTGGATTTTTGTGCATGCACTATTTTAAGATTTTCTCATAAAACTGAGTGACATTGCGAAACAAAAACGGCCGAGAGGAATGTCTTTCAAGACTTAATGAAGTTTTTATGCATACAATCTGGGAAATGTGTTATTTTTGAAAGAAGTTTCGAAATTGTTCTCAGAATTTTTACAAGCGGCCTCGGCGACAAAAGCATGTTTTCTTAGTAAGAGCAATACAGCACTTAAAATACCCGTTTTTAACCATGAAGTAATTTTCATTAATGTATTTTAGTGAACGGGTAACAGATTCTGTAACGTGTTCATCCTTTTTTTTTCTACTTAAAGGGGCTTAAAAAGCATTTTTTCGGAAAAAATGGAATTTTCATCTTTAGTTTATCGATAGGTAATGCACATTTTAAAAAATTGAAAAGGTGTTATGCCGTTGTCTTATAGAAAAAATACATTTCAGTAAAATTTTGCAAACCTTTCGAAAGAAAATCGCTCAAAAAAGGGTCCTAAACTTAGAGGCTATATTTGTAGCTCTCTGGAGAAGAAAAGTATTAACTATTTTTCACAAGAGATTTTTTTTCCACGCAGCAGAGAAAACTAGCAGACTAAAATTTAAGCTGGTCACAACAATCCAAGGAGAGTCTCTGATCAAAAACTTATTTTCTGTCTTATTAATAACATCTAGGGGTGACGATTTACTCATGAAATTGTCATCAAATGAAAAAATTAGACATGGCAAAATGCATTTCGTTGAAACCTTTTAAAATAGGAATAGCTCCCCCTCCCTTCTATTTTTTTACATTTACAATTAGTACATAATCACTTATTCTCTTAAAACTGAAAGACACATTTAAAAGAAGGGAACACCTTTAAATATAAACAATTTCTAGCTATTGGTTACATAATTAAAAGGCATAAGCAATTTCTCACTGTAATTATACGGCCTACTACATGTAATTGGTTGTGTGCATAGGTTCTTCCAATCTAAAATTTTCCAGAGCTAAAACTAAACAAAAATATTTCAGTAATAGTCGAACTGAAGTAAAGTTTACTGCATTAAATCAATGGAAAAACATATGATTTCTGCCCGCTGTTTCTGTGTCCGCAAGCCTTCCATCTTTTTGCTTCGAAGCCTTGGTTGCCTTGAAACAGCTGCATTTGTTCTTTTGCCATTTGTTTTAATTAATATACCTTTCTAATGTAACATACGTTTCCTAACAAAATGTGGTCATTCAAAAAATTACTTCAACTTTTAAATTTTGCTTGAATTGGTACTTATAACTGAATTAAACTTTATAGACAAAACATATTATACAATCAGTGCAGCATGCAACAATATTTTCTTCAATTTAGTACATTTTTTCCATCTCTATAAAATTAATTTGCTTTTTAATAGGTAAAGGCAATTATTTATTGTTATCAATCTTATTTTAAGTAAACCGTAGTTCACATAGCTCTTTAAAATGTGCTTTAACGAGTTTTTTTGTAGCAAAAAACAATTAATGCTTCATCAACACGTCTTCTACTTATTTAAAAAACTACCATTGTGAAAGATCGAATGTATTTTTTATTTATTTAGTGTTACGATTTTTTTAGGTGTAACAGATGTAAAAGTTGCTTTTTATCCCCCAAGTTTCTTCATAGCATCAATAGTTTTTGTGCAAGATCTTACCATAAAAATGTCGAAGGCTTCATATTGAAGCTCAGAAATTTTAAGTATATTTTTATTTTTATTCATGTATGCATTTTATTTTATTTTTACAACACAGACCAAATATTCTTTAAGGTCCCATTTATTAAGCAGTGCTTCAAGAGCTTCCTTTCGCTTATTTCAAACTGTAAACCCTTTCAAAAATATATAAATACGTAGCATTTTATTTTGCTATTTCAATCGGTTTAATTGTGAAGTACAATAGTGTCATGGTTAAAAAAAATTAAGCTTTAAAACTATAGATACTTTCCGCCTTACTAGACTTTCGAAAAAACAAAGAAACTTTAGAGAAATATTGTGAATTAATTAAGTACGCAACCAAAAATATATTACACTACTTACATATAAAATAATGTAAAAAAAGAAATAATAATGATCTTCATGCATTAAATTTTACGTTTATATCAACATGGGGAGCGTAGAACTTAATTTACTTTTATTTCGATTGCCACTGATGTCCAAAAAAGGAATAAATTAAAATATATATTTATTTTTTTACGATTGCAAAGTTGAATACTTTTTTCTTCTCTCTCTATTTTGATTATAATTCAGGAAATTTTCAATCATCTACGTTTCTAACATCAATATCATCGTGCATCCTCACATTTTCAAATGACGAGGTAGAACGCAAAAGGTTAAAAAGATTTATTTTCTGAATTTCAAAAAGAGTTACTGATTGAAATTCAGGTTCTCTACTAGAACTTTAATCATGTTTACAAACATACTTCAAAAAATTGTGACGGAATGATTTTGTAACTTCTTAAGGGTAACATCAGTTCCTCAAAATAAGCTTTTTTAATATAAGTTGTAGATTTTTATTTCGTGCTCTAAAGATTTTTGACACAAAGAAAAATTCAACAAAATAGATAAGTATTTCAATAAGATATTCAGAGTATTCTCTTAAACCGCAAACAATCGCATTAAAACCAGTTACAGGTTCTACTTTATTACAAATAAGTTAAAAGAATTGTATTTTATGGAAAGTGTTGTTTCTTTCTGTTTGCGGTGCTAAATAATTTTGTTTATTATGACCATATTTAAAAGCAAAGAATACATAAACTAACAAAAATTATTGCATAACATTCTTCAAATGTATTTTCTTTCGCAAAATACTTACAACTTGGCATTCTGAAAAAAAAACGCATCTGAGGAGAAAATCCGATGAGGAAACCTTAATCCAACTACCGAAGAAAAGATGCCTCTTAAGGTTTTTAATCACGGAAATGTCTGTTGAGCTTGAAACAAATGGGGACTGTCTTGAAATTGAAAGATTTAAAATCAAATCATTGCATAGGATGAAGATATCTGCAATGAGAAGTATCTTTTGAAATGAGTTTTTGAGATATTTGAATAAAAAGTTTTGGATTTCATACCAACAATAGGAAAATATCGGAATGTGACGCTTTTTTCAGTGCTTTATTTTCAGCGAAAATCAAATACGCAAGCTTGTACAATAGGGCTAAAGTGCTATAGGTGATAAAAATGAAAAGAAATGGAAAATTAAGTTACTGCCTTTTACCTACCCACGGTAGATATACATTTTTTATTTGAGGGCTTTCTGGGTCGTTCTCGAATAAATTGAAGAGCAACTTTAGAACATTCGAAATCAGCTCAAATATGTGCAACAGGAAGATCAAATTTTGAAATTAAATTTATGTTTAATTTCTAGAAATTTAAAATCCGCTTAAAACGAAACATAAATCGATAGTGGTGATTCTCAATCATACTAGAAGCTATACACAGATTATCAAAAAACTATTAAAAACTGTTTGTTATACAATAAAAATAAAATCACTAATCAGTGTACAAAACATCACAATGCAGCAGTTTTTTTCCAGCTGTTTGTTTTATTTTATATATTTCCAGATTATACTTGTACCTTGATTGAAAAAATTGTTCATAGTAGTCACATATTGGATCCAAATCAAATGTTAGTGAAATACTTATGAGAACTTTACTTTTTTCAGTTTTTGGGGGAAAAAAGAGTTATTCAGATCCAGTGATTAAACAATTTTTTAATGACAGCAAAATAAGTGACAAATTGATATAGATCTTAGTTTTTTCTTCATCTTAAGATTGTAAGCAAAAAATATTCTGTTAATACAAGGAACCTTTAGTGCAGTTCATACAATAACTAAACTTTAAGCAATGTTTTTAGTGCGAAGAATTTAAAAGATAAATATTTTTCTGTATACGTCCAATGGTTTTGCACTGTATTTGGCTTTGAAATAGAAAACCAGTATTGTGGATAGTCAGCAATAATAGTAAAATGGTAAACGTTGCGAAGGGGGGATGCTCTTTATTTACTTATTCTACAAGCAAGCACGGAAATTATACCCATAATGAAAATGCGTTCAATATTGTAAATGTAACAAAAGCAAAAATAAAAATTTTAATGTGTTCCGGTAGAATAACAAGTGTATCATCTTTTCAAAAATATTACAAAATTTAAGTTCCGAATCTAAATAAAATTGCGTGAATGATGCAAAAAAAAAATAGAACTTAGTTGAAGTCAAATGTCTTCTGTTTTGGATTAAAAATTCAACAGCAGTTGCAAAAAGTGTCTCAGTCAACGAAACGCAAGAGTTGTCATAATCCAATAGAATATTACTGTTCTCTAAATAACATTACAAGATCATAAAAGACACACGTTATCATAGACATTAAAATGGCATGAATAATTTTAGAACTTCTATTAAAAAGTTATGATCAAAAATAACTAATTCCTTACTGTCGTAAATACCTCGTTAAAAAAAAGTTTTTATTATTTATTTAAAGCAATAATTTACTTTACATTTTCTTTCAAAGTAATCCCAAAAGAACGAAACTAAGGTGTAATAAAACGTTGCCACCGTCTTCGAAGAATAAGGCGTCAGAGAAATAATTTTAGGGTCCGTGGCAGAGAGGCTTTAATACGAGCTGCTGAAGAAATAAAATTCCGAGTTTAATCTTTTATTGCACAAACTGAGGTGTCACGAGTGGATAAATCTGGGGACAGAGAATCCGAAGGGGGAAAAAAGAATCTAAAATACACTGCCTTCGTGGAATTTTTCAAGCTAGACAGTGGTCCCGATTTATTTTCACTTTTCCCAAGAACTTTTTTCTTGAAAAGAATCTTAAAATGAAACTTTTCGAAATACATCGATTAAAAAATGAAGCAAATAGAATCTGATGCACTTTGAAACTTTCTAATATCAAGTTCAGTTTCGCAATGCAAAAGGTCATTTTAAAGGATGCATTCAAACATAGTTTTAGTCGAAAGTAGTTTTACACGAACAGCTCAGATCAGATAACTACTTTAGGGAAAATGTTGCATGAGATAGGATGAATTAGGAGCAAATATATTTATTCAAGTAAAAAGAGTAAGCAGCCATGGAAAAAACATATTAACTATACTGCCGTGCTAAGGGCAAAAGTGGTATCTGCAGTTGAACTCAAACTGCGATAAAATTCTTTAAAGTTTTGCGCCACCATGTATTTGATTCAGATGAAACTTTTTTAGAATGTTTTTAAAAATATTTTCCGTTCTCAAATGACCATATAATTTTGTATTTATGTAAAATACGTCACAAAGAGCCACCTGGTGGCGATAACCCAATTTTGTTAAAACGTGCAGATACGACTTTTGTGCTTAGCACGGCATGATAGGTATGTGTGTGTATGTAATTGGTAAGAAAAATGTTGTGAAGACGTGGAGGTTTTATTTTTATTTATTTATTTATATATTTTGGAAAGAAGAAAAAAACAACCATTGAGTTTTAAATCTTGTGCCTGAATCACAAAGAATACATACAGACGTACACATAAAATAGAATGGAATAAACAAGATTTAGAAAATATAAACACGAAAAAGAACAAATGGGTGAATGAAACGATTATTTTAAGTAAACATTAAAAGTAAATATTCAAAACCACTTGGTTGTAACTTCAAATTTTCAAGCACTAGAAAGCAAAAAGTTGTTGGAAAATGGGGCTTCTTCTTATGTAAGAGCACTGGTATTAAAATATGAGATAATAATAACAGCAAAAACAGATATAGAAAGGCTTCCTATACGTTCAGAAATATAACGAATATCGAAAGAAGAAAACAAAATCATGAGCTTTAATCTGATAAACACAGACAATTCTGAAAAGAGCTTATTTTTTTCTTGCATAATTCGGGATAAGTCCCCTGAACTTTTCAAGCATTTAAAAGACTGCTCTGACATTGAGATTCAATACAAATTTCTAAATAACAACAACTTTATTCAGCGTTTACGATATATCCTTCATTCTGGGACTAACTTTTTCCAATTCACACATCGAAAACATGCTTCACATTCAAACATAGCACTAAGCGCGGGCTCTTGCATAAAAATGTTCAGCTCGAAAAACCTATAAAACTGTTTCCAAAGGGCAGAAGCATTGGCACTTTATCGCTTTATGCATCAGAGGTTGATCTTATGCAATTCATCGGGCATCAGAAAACGTCTAAACTGAGGGATATCTACGATATCGACTTTAAGCGATTTTCCTGGGACGAAAAAAATGCAACTCGGCTTGATACAATCCTATCGCAGAAGGCAAAGTTTGATCTCTTATTGCATAGTATTTCTAGGCTTAACTGAAAGGCACGAGGACATAAAAACAGATAAGTGTTTCATCTTCACACTGAAAACATTGGCGCGTACGTGATGGCATGGAATTGAGCCCCACGTCAGCTGACAAATACTTTGTGTTATCTTTAAGAGTGGTAGTTTGGAGAGACACCCTTTCAGGAAAATTCCTCGCATTACGAGATATAAGCTCAATACAAAAGGCTCTACTTAACTCCGGGAATTTTCCAAAGTTACATCGCATGAGACAGTGGGACTGTATCAAAGTGAAATGATGAGCTTTTTCAATGCAACTATATGAAAAAAAAGGAAGTATGTGGGTGATTCTTAAAATAGTGGAGAAATTTTGTCTTTAATCATTCGAAATTATCTGGCCGGCATTCTAACATTTCAGATACGTTTGAGTTGTTATTATTCTTTATTTAAGATATTAAGATACAAATTATTTACTTTTAAATTAAAAACACTTGAATAAATGCTTAAAAATGTTATTAAAATGGAGGCCCAGAGCAACTATGTCTTGGTTAATGCCTACATTTTTGAAGCATTATTATATTTAAAATCAAAAGGTGGTATTTTTTGAGTAAATGAAGTTAAACAGACTATTTATAGAAAAAATAATCATTCATAGAAATGAAAACAAGTAGGATTAGTTGAAATAGAAGGAATCAAGGGTTAAATGAAAAAAAAACCCTGCTTCGACACTTCTAGTAATTTTTGAGACTAAATTAATGGTGAATGAAGACTAGGTAATGTACTGCAGAGATTCTGAGAGCTATGTGTGATTCTAAACTCTTGTACAGACGATGTCATTATTTGAAGATGACACTGAAAAAAGTTGTTTCTTAAAGCTGTAGTGGTATTATATTTTTGTCTTCAGCAAGTGTACCCCCCAGATGAGAATTTACTGATTTTAACTAGTTTTGCTAGTTATGTGAAAAGTGACTAAAAACACTTTTTCACGAATTTCACCTTCCCAGCTGTTTATGTTGCCAAATTTGAATTTCCACTCACTCCAAAAATACTGCACTCCGGTGTAAATGAAAACGACAAAGTTTTTTATTATTCCTATTTTCTGAAAGATGCAACTTAATATTCCACATGGTTTATTCATTATGATGAAACTTATTCCAAGCATTCAGCGGTTAGCATAAACCTACATGCCATAGATTGAGTATTGTGGGTGTAGAATTTTGATGCTTCTAAACTGATTATGTATAGTGTCAATCTGCACATTTCAATGGAGATAGAAAAGAGTTGCTGGACCATTTTTGGTCCATTCAAAACTAATGTCCGTAAGAGCTATGCATGAAAGATGTATAAAAACTTTTTTTTTTTTTTTTGGACTTGACCTTTGATTTTATAGAGGTCATCAAAGTTCGTTTTTGCAGTAAAAAACGAGATTCTCAGAGTTTATATTTAGGACCAAATTTATTTGCATTGAATTTCTGGCTGATAGTTTTAAATTTTTGTTTTGAAGTACGTAACATACCGGTCTCACAGATCAATTTATACAGCTGTATTTTAGTTAAAAAAATAATGGTAACAGGCCAACATTCGTGGTTAAACACAAATTCATAATATGTGTTGTAACACCACTAAAAGGAGACATTGAGCGTCGAATTTTAGTTTATAACGGTTTGTGCGATAATTTATAAACGATGTATCATGTTCTTTTAAAAAGTAAATTCTAATTATTGTGATGATTGATTTTTTTTTTTTTTTTTTTTGAAAATTATTGGTCATAGAAAAAAAATCTTTTTGCTTTTTACTTACTGTTCAATTTCGTCCCACAATAGTGCTACAAAGGATTTTTTCTGTTAAAAGTTTTTGACAGAAAAAATCCTTCAAAGCATTAATTAGTAAGTTTTGGTCATTTGAGAATAATGCGTATGAAATACTACCGTTTGCTTTTGATTACTGAGGTGTAACTCTAGAAAACCTATTGATAAATACTAAATCAAAAAGAATAAAAAATAAATAAAGCAAATGACACATGTCTTCTTTTAAGCTAATTGGATTCAGGACTAAAAATTTCAATCTTCTTTTCCATAACAGGAAATTGCTCTAAATGTCATCCAAAGACGCTGATTTCAGGTGAAATTTTTTTTTATCTTCCACAATATGCAGTCAGAAGGGGAAAAAGTCCTATTTCCGGAGAGATTGCTTGTCAGGATTATTGAAGACGAGACGTGGTTTTACGCTCAAAGCCGCTTACCAACTGTAAATAATATGCTTTTGTGCAACATTAAATTAAACAGACATACCAAAGTTATGGTTCTCTAACGATTTTCTGTCCAATTGCAAACTAAATTTCTGTGGATCCGTTTTAACCATTTATATTTTGTCATAGCTGACGGAAACTGAAAAGCTTTGTGCACTAAAAACTCTTTTAAATCTGAATTATTTTTTTAAATCCGTATAATGACTTGAAAAAGAAAACAACTTCACAAAATAGTCTTTGTAAAATTTAAGTAATTAAAAGCGTAGTATTGATTGCAACATTAAAAATTACCAGCAGTTTGGTATTAGACGACCCGGTAGATGTATTTCTTTGTTAAGTGTGAAATGTACAAAAAAGTATAGCTTGCAAAAACGAATTCCAGTGATTGAATAAAAAATCAATCAGTGTTTACACATCTTCTAATATTCCTAGCTAGAAAGATTAAGCTAACAAAAAACATAGATTATTGCACTCTCAAAGTTTTACCTACTCTAAACCTTATACCATAACTTTGATTAATCAACTGTCTTTATCTTCGCTGGTTCATGTATTTAAGAAGTATAGCTGTAACTTCAATCGTGAAAAAAAAATTACAAATCTTACTGAGCCGGTATTACACCGGAATTCGATTGATCCGGGGAATCATGTAGATGTACATACTGTATAAGTAAAAAACGCGTAAGCTTAATATTGTATTTTTCTAATCCGAGTTTTGTATTTTCGTAATTTTCATTTTCGTCGTTTTGGGTTTCATTCTCTTGAATTAAAAATGCAATTTTTTCTGTATACAGTAGATTAGTTATGTACCTTGGCTGAGATTATGAGTTATTTTGTTTAATTTGTTTTATCATTAACTCGGACGAATTGGATCCAGTGTTAGTCCGAAAACACTATTAAGCAGAAAACGTAGTCTTCTAACTGGTTTTGCGCAAGAAAAGTTTCAAAACAAGAAGCACCACTTCCATTTCTAAAGAAAATACGCACAGCCACTCAAATGGCAATAGACTTTTTGTGATTTTTCGAAAAGATTTTTAAGTAAACAAAAGCAATTTAGCTACGACCCCAAGAAAGGTAGAGACTTCGATTTTGAAAATCGAACGCTGGAAAGGCCGCTTCAAATTGAAATAGACCAATCGAACCCATTTTTGAAAGCGGAGACGAAAATAATTTCAGTATATTTTTTCTTCTAGATGACAAAATAAAATGGAAAATCCGTCACAAGATGCCAGGATACAGGCCAAGTAAAATGTGTGTGGGAGCACGAAAGTTTTTCTTCTACCCTTAATTTCATGAACATTTTATGTAAGCATTGTTTTGAAGAAACAAGTGTTCTTTTTTCAAGGTTTGGGCCCTGCGTTTAATCCTGAGATTTATTTTTTTCCTCCGTGTTAACTGTACGTAAATACTTTAATGAGAGCGATCATATTTTCTTTTGAGTTAAATCTCAAAACTAAAGATTAAGAAAGAAAATATAAAATTTCCACTAGGAGATATCCACACTATGAAAAATTTTCTAAAACGATGTGATTTAGATAAACAAAAAGCATTAATGTATAAAAATATGTATTGTCTAACGAAAATCCTTGTCTAGGAGTTACTTTAAAACAAAAAAAATGTCACGTTATTATTTTCAGGAAAAAAATATGTCTATAGGAATAAAAACGGAAAAACTAAATCAAACTAAACTTCGTACGAACAACTAAATTAAACATTAAATGAAACAAATAAATTGTATTGGTCTAAGAGTGTATCCACTCATTTTTTAATGAAATAAACTTTTTCGTGATACATAGACCTTAATTTGCATTTTCGGCAGTGAAGTCATACTACTAAATGCATCAAAAAGTATATTCTTTACGTAGCAATTAAATGGTTTAAATTAATAAGCATTGAATCTTGAGTATGTACAACTGCTAAATCATTTTATTTAAATGTAAATAAATACTAATCCTTTTTTATGGTTTTCATTGTTATATTAGGGACTGTCCATAATTGGTGTTAAGCTTTGAAGGGGGTGAGGTTCATAAAATTGGAACAGCTTGTTACAAGGAAGAGGGAAGAGGGACAAAAATGTGACATTAACTTTTTTTTTTCTTTTGAGAAAAAATGGAGAGAGAAATAAAGAGAATGTATGAAATGTAGCGTTGACACGGGAAAAGGAAGGATAGTAAACATGTTTCAAAACAGGGACATTTTGTGGAGACATACCCTTAGTTCATTGAAATTATCTGTCCTGTAGTCAGTTAAGTACACTAATTGAAATTAAATTAAAAAAATTCAGGACCATCATTTTGGCGGCAGGGGTGTCAATTCCCTCCCCCCTGACTTTGATAAATCAATGTATTTACGAAAAGTGGGCATGGTTTTAGTTGTTTTTTGGTGAAATTGTATTGTGTTTTTACCTTTTGCCCCTAAATCCCCCCTCCCTGGAAAAACGTGAAATGACGGGCCTGAAAAAAACCTTTTTCGCAATCGTGAAACCGAATCATATGGACAGATGAAGTTTGAATGCAAATTTCTGAATCATAACTTTCTATTAATATTCAGGTATTTGTCAGACAACCCCTTCCGGGAGATGCTTTTATTGCATGGGGAAATCGATTGTCGTCTTGATTCCAATAGAACACTTCGAGCACTGTACAAAGTCAATACGGAATCGGAAAATGTCGCCGTTTTCGTCAATATTTGGAAGGTCTGCGGAGATATTACTTTTCAACTCCTACAATTCGGATCCAGTGACATGGTCAGTGAGACATTAAAGGATTTCAATCGAATTATTATTGAACGACGTTTTGAAATTGAGTTTGGAATTTTGAAATATCTATCGAAAATATTCATTTTCATTATTTTGGAAATGCATATCAGGATTCTGAGAGAGTTTTATCAGTCAAGATAATGATTTGATGTTATAGTGACGTTTTATAAGACGAACCTGAATACATAAAATAGACAATGTCAAACAATATAAAATGTTTTGAGAGTTTTTTGATTTTGAATTTAAATAATACAGAAGAAATTTATAAATAGTTTTCATGTAAAATAAATGCTAAACAACAAAATAAAATTAAGAGCATAATGTAGCAGTCCTTGTCGTTGTGCACCTCAGGAAAAGCAAATCTAAAATAACCAGTACTTTATGCTGACTCTTCAAGACTTTTCTTTACTATGCTATATTGCATTCCTGGTGATCCTTTTACAGTTGCAACTGCCATTTTTAGACGTATGATTAGGCACTATTGCTTCCATATCCATCTATTTCGTTTTAACATACCTGTGTGTATTTTTATAATTAACAGGAAGCAATAAGCTAAAGTTACATAAAAGTCCAAAATTTAAAGCGCCACTTTTTTAAAGTTAGTGAGTTTCGACAAAAACTCACACACAATCACACATCCTGCTTTTTTAAATTGATCAGAGATTGACCTTACGTGACTTTAAACAGCGCATAAGGTGGATACAACAAGTTGGTTCGTTTTCTTGGATCAAGACATTTTCCGAAGAGTTTTTCAAGCGTCGTTTGAGGGCAGAAAGAACATGTCCTCTTACCAAGCTAGGAAAGTCATCTTGAAATTGTGAAAGACTTTAAAGGCAAGAAGGTGGAAATAAATGCCCCCCCCCCCTTTTTTTCATCTGTTTAACTAAACGTCTCATTTCCTGAATTTAGCTACAATTTCGTATTTACAAACCATATTAACTTTAAGAACTAATAAATGTATGAAATACATTGTTTTAAATTCAATACTATTTCATTTCAAAACTTACATCTTATAAAAATTATAAATACAGCCTAATGCCAATGAGCTCTTGGACCAGTCCATAGAAAACAATAATTTTATCTCGTGCGTGACGCCTCATACATTTCAAAAAAAGTATTAATTGGAATGAGTAAAAAACAGCATGTTATTACTTAAGAAATCAGAAATGTATGTGTGATTTCTTTAGCAACATCTTTCGTCAGTGCCTTTGAAAATTATTCCACTTTAATGAAATACATAAATCGTCACGTGCGGGACAAAATAGCTACTTTATTGCAGAAGAGTTCATTAAATATTTTTTGAGAAATATTTTTTAGTTATTATTTCTCAATGTTTCCTTTACTTTTGAACCTTAGCTTTCAAAACTTAAAATTTGTTTCGCCATTACCACTTTAAAAGAGATAAAATACTAGCTATTTCAAAAACATTACAAGAGGTTGACTTTGGATGCCCCGCACGTGACGCATGCAAATAAATTAAAGTTTAAATAGCAAATATTTTGATAAAAATAGAACTGTTTCAAGAGTATCTTTGCATCAAATGGAAAGATTAAACAATGTGCCTACTTCCCCCCGCTTAATTAAACTTTAAGAATGTATAGCAAAATGCTGGTGAAACTAATGTGTCTGATTGTTCCGCAAGTGGCGATGGAAAAGCCCTATTTCCCCAGTTCAAAAATACCAAACAAAATTACAGCTGTTGTTCCTGAATTATCCGCCTAAAAATTATTTTACGATGAAAAAGGAATCCGACTCGGAACCTTGAATAATTGATTCCTTGCCCATTCAGAAATTCGGTTAAGCATTAAAAAATAAAATTTCGTAACTCCTCTCCCGCCATTTAAATAATAAAAGCGGTAATAAATTTTGTCATATGTTAATAATACTGCATAATACATCAGGCAGGGTGAAGGGGGAGGGAATTGTCATTTTTTTTGTATCAATCTAATTGCTCGAGATTCTCGAAATTTGCTAAGGGGAAAAAGATTTCCCGGATTTTAGCAATGCTACTAAGGATCTAAAAATGCAATGATAATTAACTTAAATACTAAATACAGTAATTTTATCATCTTAATATGCATTTAAAGAAGGATTATGACACGGATGGACTTATCATTTTAAAGTGGAAACAAGATATATATATTTGTTGCATAGTATTTTAGGCTTCTCCAACAATCTCCCACATTAGTAAAACGCGAAGTTTTGTATTTGAAACGCATATCTGACAGCAACTTTGCTCAAAATTAATCTTAGCACAAATTAAAACGTCAGTAAAATTACCTTAAACAGGAACTCCTTCATTGCCAACTGGGATTACAGGAGAAAATATAAAGATATTTATTTCCGAGGCTAATGACGCGTAAATTCACTAATTAGATTTAAAAATTCCTTCATATTGTAAAGAGGTATTTTAAAGTAAAAGTGGCACTTGACTACTTCCCGTTTAGTATTGCTTTGCTATACGCTAAAATGTTTACCTTTATTTTTTTTCTTTGAAGAAATCCTTTTTGTCGGACAAAATTAAAAACTACCAGGTACAATTTATACGTAGGTTAATGTATATATGTGTGTGTGTATTTCAGTATTGGATATATACTGAAATATTGCAATTTTTATTTTCTTTCAAGGAGGAGAAAATACTCCGTGACATTCAGTTTGGAGAAGCCGCAACATAAGAGAAAACAATAAAGATCATAGTAATTATCTCTTGGATAAAACAAAATTTTCCAAGGATGATATTGAAGATACTATGGGAAAAACATATGTAGCTCAGCATTTCAAATTTTTAAGATTCAGAATGCATGATATTTTGACGAAAAATATTAAAGCTATTCCAATCCGATATTTTTTGAATTTTCATTTGCTTTTCCTTTCATTTTCTCCGATGCCCATTTTTGTTTAAAATATAAATTGCGAAAAATAAAGCTTGAATTTTTACCAAATTTTTGAGACGCATCTTCCATTTTCAATGCATTAAATAGGCCAGTTGAGGTGTTAAAAATATCTATTTGTTCTGAATTCACTCTACTTCTTTAAAACGTAAGAATGATTTTTATTCACTTATTCTTGGAAATCGGAAACAGGCTTAGCTTGAAATTTCATCAATCAATTTTGATAAAAATATGTTTGCGGAATATTTTTTTTAAACACTAAAATTGGATACAAGTACTATGCCTATTGGAAATAGGAACAATGAGAATTTCTTTAACTTTACTGTAAAACAAACATTAAAATCACTGAATCTTCATTTAAAATTTAAGACTGCTCTGTGACTAAACTACGGTAAGTAGTTTAGTCACATAGTAAAAAAAAAAAATAATTCATTTCAAGTAGTTAGACAATTTTTGAAATTAACTCTTGGATCTTAACTGAGATAAATTTATTTCTACTTTATTTCTATTTCTATTTCTATTTCTATTTCTTACTTTACAGTCGAACCTCCATATATAGAACTTCCACATAGCAAAATTTTCTATGTATGAGTTCTTTAGCAAATCTCCATGCCCATTACATAGAAAAACTGCTTGTATATATTGAAAAAAATTCTTTATATCAATTTTTTTTGGACATAAAGAGACATTTTATTCGACTTTCCACCTCTTGCTTCATAAATATAATCGTCAAGAGGGAAAGGAAGGTCCGTGATTGTCTCTACAAACTCCACAAGTCAGTTATTGAGGTTAGTAGAGTATGGAGAAACAAATGAAGAACTTAATGAATTTTAGAAGGAAACAACAAAGTCGTTTTATATTTTATGTTGCCATTTGTCCTGTAAAACCAGTTTTATTACTTTTTTCTGATAGCTGCTTTTCCTTCTTAAATATGCTAAGTTTCAGTGAAAAGCTAAAAATTTGAATCCAACAAAAAAATTAATTACTATATGCGATTGAAACATTACTCCCTGGACTTAGGTTCACAGAAATTGTTTTCGATGAAGTTTTTAGTAAATGGTATAAATACAAAAATTTCTTTGGTGAGCTTGTCACAAATTTGGTTATTGAGCACAAATTTCAGTTATTTCTTCCATTTTAAAAAATTAAACTATGATCATGTAGCCAATATCTGGCTTACATTTTATTTTAAAGTAATAAAAAACAAATTATTCTTATCATTTTTTTTAATGATTAACTTTCGCATAATGTTATTCGCTGATAAAATAAAAATAGAGTTTCGTATTGAAATTAGCTTTAAATTTAAAATGTTTTAGGAGTAGTTACGGCAAAATTAAACTCGTTTCTACGTATCGAAATGTCTATACCTCGAATTTTTTCCGGAAAATTGCTACTTTGATATATGGACGTCTGACAGTATCTCTAAAAAAATGCATTCCAAAGAATAAAGTGTTTGCTACGTTACAAAGTACAAGAAGATTTCGTTGTTTCAACTCGAGTTACCTTCATTAGGAAAACGTATGTAGTTCAATTTTTATACAAAGTATTTTAAAAAGAAAATACTTTGTTTAATGCTAGTAATTTTTTTTGTATAAATCAAGCGGGAGAAAGAACGGTAAGCTAAAGGTCAAATAATAAAAAATGACTGTACACTGGAAACATCCCTGTCGTAATTAAAGATTGCCTGCTCTTAATGGGCGTCTCTGTCAGGAAGTCGTTTCAAAGAACTTCCTTCCCCGAAGATTTAACACTTATTTCTTCCCAGATATTTATTACTCTTCCGGAGAATCCCGCCTATTGTCACGTCGGAAAAGTTTATAGTTTCGCTAATCATGATGCTCATTGTAGAAATGTCCATCGGCTTTTTTCCGGTTCCGTTGGTAACGTTTTGTAAGTGAATCAAAGAAGTTTGATGTTTTTAAAATAAATGAACTGTTTTCAGTGGAACAATTGATTTGACTTGACTTGAATCTCGTATTAGTAGCGCAGGCGGCCGCTAGCATGACATTCCATCTTGCCCGGCTAAATGCCACCCCCTGATAGGCCCGTCATTTACGGGGTTCAAAGAGTCTATTGCTCCCCCCCCCTCCCCCGACTTTGGGAAAGCAATGCCTTGACACGTTAAAGGGCGTAGTTTTTGCTGTTTTTTTTTTTTTATAAAATTTACATTGAGTACAAACCTTTTGTCCCCCTCCCCCTCATGGAAAAGGTTAGAAATCACGGGATTGCCTCCTGGCCCTTCCCCAGCACAGACAACCGAATGCATTTCTTTGTTAAATGGCCATTTCACACTAGGTAAGCTTCGGACTCGATCGTTTCGTCTTACTATCAGCCGTCCATATGAAAGCAGTTCTTATTGGGCATGTTGTCAGCATTCTTAGAACAAGTCCTATCCATGACTATCTGTGCTTTTCACCAGTGTAGTTACGAGCTTACAATTGGTACGTTTGTAAAAGTCAATTATTTTTTGTGTGAGTAGTATATGTTAAATATTTTTCTCGGAGAATTTGGTTTGAAACAATTCAATTATTAAACATACACATATTGCACACCAAGAATGAAATGGGCACTTTTTTTTACTCTAAGATAATTAAATGCTAATCCAATGAAAAAAGTGCCCCTTTCATTCGCGGTATGCGATATTATGACAATTTAAAAATAAATAATGCTTATTTTTTAATGTTTTGATTCAATTTTTCTTTGAATAATTAAGGATTGAATAATGGTCTATCACATCTACACACACATTTAGAACATGCAATTTTTTAGTTTTATCAAGATGGTGGCTAAAACACTTTTCATGCATTGCGATACAGCGAAAAATATTTTCATTAGTAGGGCAAGACCTGATCAGTCCGCAGACGTTGAATTAATGAAATAGCAACAAATGTGAAAATCGTGTGTAACAAAGGGAAAAAAAATAAGACAAAAAACTAATCTAGTTTCCAACTTCCTTTTCTTGTCACCTAATATCTTTATACTTAAACCTTTTCAATTATTGCTTTTCATGTTTTTTCAATGATTGATTTATATCATATCGTGAGGAACTATAATGGTTTTAAAAAATGATAAAAATTTTCTCTTTCATTTCTGAATGAGCATTTATTTATATACTAAACAAAAGAAATGCATTTGTCTCTACATATTTATTACGAGCAGAATAAGTACGAAAAATACTGAAAATGTAAGGAAATTGAAGAAAAAAACGAAAAGAAGCGATATGCAGAATTGAAGGAGACGGCAAAATATAGCAATGAAGCAAAACGGAAATGCATTACAATTCAAATGTTAACTGATGCGATACAAAAGTTTACATGGTATTGGCCAATATAATTGAATTTGCAGTGTTTTTTTTTTTTTTTTTTTTGGGGGGGGGATTTTTCTCTCTCTTTTTTTTTTTTTTTTTAATTCTGTTTTCCTGCATCCATTGGTGTTCAACATGGAGTTAATGAATCCGTAGCAATATGTTTTCAGTTATAAATATATGCTATAGAGTTAAAATCAATTACATTTTTGGAAAATAGTGCAATTTCTAGGGAAATATTTTACCAAAATTACTTTTCATTTTCAAGAACTATATTTTTTATAAAATTCCTTCATTTTTTTAAAACTTATATTGCTGATAATAATAGTAAAGAACTCCGATGCCAAAACAATTCTTAGTACAATAGTATAACGGTTTTTTTTCTTCGAAATATATTTAAACTCAAAGATGGGTTTTACAGAAGAATTGTCAGTAATTTTTAAATGTTTGAACTATTGTACGCGACATTTTTAAATTATGGTTAAAACATTATTGCAAGTTTGTTGTGAAGAAACAATAAAACAACATGATTTTTTAATTATTTTTCTACTTGATAATATTGCAGAAACGATAAATGAGTTTTGTAGATAATAACTATTACAGGATTAACTTTTTCAATGATTTAAGGAATAATAAATTGAACGTTAACGTTAGTCGGAAAATCATTATCAATAGAAAATTCACTGTCTTTAATCTTGTTGTCTGATACAAAAATCAACGTTTTTTTGTATTTTGTCGCTTCATATTATTATTTTTATTTTCATGTATAACCAAGAAAACTTTTGCTGATTCTGTCATTTTGGTGCTAGGAGAAAATTCCATCAAAATAGAACTATACCAGATCAAACTTAACATTTGAAACACCACATACAGCTCTACTGAGTTTAGAACATGACACCATCGAATTGTCTTACTTTAGCCATGCAAGCACAAACTATCTCCTAAACAATTTAGTCCAGCGCACATTTGAAACGTCACGTGACTTTAAATCTTTATTTCAGTCAACAGCGGCGCGAAACATGACATTCATGTCCGGGGCTCCGAAATAATGTATATTCACAGAACATTGAACTACATTCAATCGAACTCGACATCCGTGCTTTGACTGTCGCAGCTAGAATTCCTCAGCGACGCAGGGGCTCATTTACGCTAAATCATGCATAAGCGGAGCTACTTGCTTGCAGACTGCAAACATAAAAGCTAAGACAATAAGTTTTGCCGAATTATACGTTATGGTAATAAAGAAGAGTCGAATATGCTTCTTTGGAATGGAACATGAATTCGAAACACTATTCTTACAATGTGCTCCAAGACTATTTTTTCGAATACTAAGTTGTAAAACGGCTTCAACTCGGCGTTCAATATTCAAACCGAAATCTGCAGGAAGATATATGGAATATAAAATGCAAAAAAAAAAAAAAAATGGCTTCGCTCGAAAAATTCAAAAAACTGGAAAAGAAGTGTTTTACGTATATATCTTTTCCACATCCAATCTCAAGCTGTTGCCATTCTTGGTGTCAAATATTTACGGGAAAATATTTTACTTCATAAAAGTGACAACGCTATGTATTCTATAGGGACCAGCAAAAAGTACTAGAAAAGGGAAACAAAATCAGGACAAATGCATACTTGAAATAAAGCCTTATTTTGAAAACAAAAGATAAATAACCTTTCTGCATTTCTTATGAAAGTAGTTTAAGTTAATATTCATAGTGAACGGTTAGATACACTCACGAATGACAAAGATAAAAAGGATTGAAAGAATTTATGAAGATTAGAAGTTTATTTCCTAAAAATTTAAAGCATATGTTCATAAATATTGGGAAAATGAAATCAATAAACAGCTTGCACAACTACGAGTTCTAAATGGCAATTCAGATAGCCTAACCTGAATGTTATCGAGCTGATATGGAACGTGACGGAAAGGTCGCTTTGAAAGCAAAAACGCCTTTATCAAGTTTTCTATTAAAAATGCCTATCAACACTTCCGCTCTATTAAAAATGTCTGTCAACATTTTCGATGTTATTAATGTATGTCTCAGCACTTTCGCTATTATATCTGAATTTAGTTAAAATACTAAACATATGAATGATAAAAAAGTAATCTGAAAAGCTTCCACTGCACCATCCGAAGCATCTCATGGAAAAAACAATGAGGGTGACTCATCAATTACGATTCCTAATGAAATCTATTTGCGGAAATTGAATTTCAGATTTATAAAGAAAACTAAATTTAAAACAGAGTTATTCAAGAAAGGTTCGCCATATAAAATGAATTAATAAATACCAAATAAAAACAACTTAAAACAAAAACAACTCTGCGGGAAATTATATACTAAAGGCAACAAGTGATTATTTACTTTCCTCCAATTTCCTTAGAAACAGTCTGTGTATAAAAACAGATTCTGTGATAGAGCAATATAAATACATGAAAAAGATACGCCATTTTGGAGTGTATTTCATTTGGAGATGAAATTTTCGGTATCAAAGGTACAAATATTTTGATATTTCCGAAAAACAGCAAGAGCAGAATACACATTTTTTCATGCCTCCCAAAATTGTATACCATCTCCCTTACCACATTTTTCCTGTCATGTTTGCGACTTTTTTTTTTTTCCTGTTTCTAGGGAAAGAAGAAAAGGGAGGGGGAGAGGGATGCAATTTCCCGAGACATCTCTACAAAGCCGTGAAAAATGCATGTACCGGTGATGGATCGATGGACAACCTTTTTGAAATCGCGTTACATTTCTTGGGGACGGGGGCGTTTTTATTGTTTGACTTCGAATTTCGGGGCGACGGGAGAGATAGCGCGTAAAATTTGATGGATAGTTCGGGCAAAAAAAATTCATATTACGACAATGATTTTCGCGCCTCGTAGGAGATCCTTGTTGAAATTTCAACCACTCAAGTGTGGCGCTGAAAATATAACGATGAATGGGAGATGATTGTGGAAGCGCCCAATTGCGATTCGTCCCTTTTCAAAGAAGTCTGGGATAAAATTGAAGAATGTCTTTTCCTCTGCATAAAGCTTAGATGATTCTAGAAAGGGCAATAGATACATAGTTGAGAGAGTGGAATGAATGAGACAAGCATACTGTAGTAAATAAATTGATCTTTTGATTCATTCATGATTTTTTAATGTTTTTGAATTCGCTTATCACAATATTAAAAGAGGTTTTTTAACTCTATAAATAGGTCGTAATGAATCTGCTTATTGCAAATAGGTGAAATTTGGCTTTTTTTCCCTTCTTCATTATGTTATGATGCATAATAAAATAAATTTGAAAATTTAATTTCAATTTTATGAAGAAAATTAAATTTATGAAACAAAATTAGTCAAAAAAATCTTAGTTATGTAAAATGAATTAATGGATATCAAATAAAAGAGAATTGAAATAAAAACAACTTTGAAGAATTATGTACTGAGGGGCAACAAGTGATTATTTTCTTTTCTCCGATTTCCTTAGAAACAGTTTGCGTACAAAAGCAGATACTGATAAAGCAATATAAATACATGAAAAATATACGCCATGTCGGAGTGTATTTTATTTGGAGATGAAATTTTCGGCATCGAACGTGCAAATATTTTGATATTTTCGAAAAACGAGAAGAGCAGAATACACATTTTTTCATGCTTCCCAAAATTGTATACCATCTCCCTTACCACATTTTTCCTGTCATGTTTGCGACTTTCTTTTTTTCCTGTTTCTCGGGGAAGAAAAAAAGGGGGGGGGGAGAGGGATGCAATTTCCCGAGACATCTCTACAAAGCCGTGAAAAATGCATGTACCGGTGATGGATCGATGGACAACCTTTTTGAAATCGCGTTACATTTCTTGGGGACGGGGGCGTTTTTATTGTTTGACTTCGAATTTCGGGGCGACGGGAGAGATAGCGCGTAAAATTTGATGGATAGTTCGGGCAAAAAAAATTCATATTACGACAATGATTTTCGCGCCTCGTAGGAGATCCTTGTTGAAATTTCAACCACTCAAGTGTGGCGCTGAAAATATAACGATGAATGGGAGACGATTGTGGAAGCGCCCAATTGCGATTCGTCCCTTTTCAAAGAAGTCTGGGATAAAATTGAAGGATGTCTTTTTCTCTACATAAAGCTTAGATGATTCTAAAAAGGGCAATAGATACATAGCTTAGAGAGTGGAATGAATGAGGAACGCATACTGTAATAAATAAATTTTTATCATTCATTCATGACTTGGTTTTTTAATTGAATTTTCAATATTTTATCACAATATTTCAAGGGATTTTTTAACTATAAATAGGTCGTAATAAATGTTCTTAATGCAAAAAAGGTGAGATTCGGGTATTTTCTCTCTTCTTCTTTTTTAAAAATACAAACAACAATCACTAGAGCATCCTCTTCTTAAAAAATATGTATACAATATTTTTCCGTATCATTCATAAGCTTGTGCATGGAGTAGATGACATCATGCAGCCGGATACGAAAACGTATTGAAAATGTGTACCGATTTGTGCCTAAGTGCGTGTGTATGCATACGTATAGGTGTGTGGTACATGTACGTCTACGTGTGAGTGTGTGCGTGTAGGTGTATACGAACACGTCTGTGGTATAAGTCTGTGGAAGGCCCATGTTTTCAAAAGTAAAAATGTTTTTTTTTTTTTCTTTGAAAAAATATTAATTACTAAATAAAAAAGTTATTACAAAAAGTTAGTGGAAAATTAAAGGAAATCCATCTCAAAAACTAATTAAGAAATTTATTGGTTTCATAGGTAGTTTGTAATAGGTAATTTGTTGTTATTTTATTTTGTTATATATATATATGTATATAGTATGTATATTATATATACACTTCGAAGCCATTGAAGCTACGAAAGGTGCATGGAGAATTAAAAACTAGATTTTTTTCCATCTGTTTGAAGCACTTGCTTTGCGTTTTAAGAAACAAAAATGTAATTAAAAAATTAATTTATGACTAAAAGGAAAATGTCAGTGATTAAGTCATTTCTGACGGTGATAGTTTTTGAGGGTCTTTTAATAAATCTTAGAGTGTAGGTTGTGTAGAGGAAAACATTAAATTAAATGGGTATTTATGAGATTTAAATAAAACTGGAAGACACAAAAAGTGTAATTTGAAGATAACATCTCAATAAGTTAAAATACAAATTTAGCTAAAAAAAAAAGAGGTTATATGATTTAAATATTCACAGGAATGAAGGATCAAATAAAAGCTAAGAAAGTTGGATTAAAATTGGTTTGAACATGTTTTTGAAAACTGTTCACACAATTGTTTTTTTCTGAAAGATCTATAAATATAGATCAGCTTTGGAAAATTCAGAAATAATCAATAAATTTTTTTAAAGCATACATTTAAGTTAAGGTTTAATTTATGAGCTCAATATACAAGTTGATCAAAAAAGAAATTGTATAATGAATTAAACTACGAAAAAATATATACATAAAATGATGTAAAACAGAAAGAAAATAAACAAAAAAAAATATTAAAAATTGAAGAATTCAGAACAAAAATATAAATATCTTGATAGAATCAGAACAATGGAATTTTGTTAAAATATTTACCGTACCTAATGTGTACGATAAACTTAACGTTTTATAAGTATCTACGCAAATCTCCCTTAAGAGTTTTATTTTCTGGAAATTACTAAACAATAGAAAATACAAATCATAAGCTATGAAAGCAGTTGAAAGTAAATCACAAAAAATATATAAATGAAAAATAATGTAATGTTTTTGAAATGATTAAAGAGATTTATTGAAGAAAAGATCTTTACTTCCCTAAAGCGAAGACATCCATTATGAGAAAGATCCATTTTGTTTAATTATTCGATGGGCAGCTACTCTCGGAGGAATTTCTTGCAGAAGCGTAAATAGTAATTTTGCTTTTTATTCTGTTCTTCGAATGTCACAAAAAGCAAGAAGTGTTCGAAATATTATTTTCATTTGGAGATTATGTAGTAAATTTCTTATTAATTCTACCCGTGCAATTGAAAAAAAAACGTAAATTTAGTACTGGAGCCAATATTTAGAAAAGTGCCAATTTGAAGTTGGAGTTTTCTGAAAAAAAAAATTTTTTTTTGCAGAAAAAAACTAATATTGGATTTTAAGACTAAATTGGGTCTAAATGCAAGAAAATAAAAGGGGGAGATCAAGGAAGTTATTTACCACCTCATTAGATTACTCACTTTTAAGCCGTTACAGATCTGATGAATGTTACAGATCTGATGTTAATATGAGCTACATATTTGAGTTTATGCTTTCAGTCTTCGTTAACATCTCTAAATATGGTATCATTTCCTTGCATTTTTAACATAGAATTATGATAATTATATTAAAATATATATATTAGGCTAAAAAATCAAATTTTATTATAAAAAAGCATTTCTTGGAAATAAAAATGAGCGATAAGGTTTTTAGATAAAATAAATTATGAGATTACCAAATCCAAGCTAATAAAACATTTGTTTTGTTTTGAAACAACACACAACTTCAACTTTTTCAAAACACAACTCTGCTGCTTTCTTTTCTTTAATTAGTTGCAGGAAATTTAATTTCTTGATCAGAAATTCAAATTTAGCATGCTAATTATCTAGTTATTTAGCGAAGTTATGAGAAATAGAAGCACCAAAAAAAGAATAATAAATAAATAACTGAATAAAATAATAATAATTAATTAACTTAATTTCTGCAGTGTCAATTTTTCTTATTTTACTAACTTCTATTATTAGGTCATACAAACCACAAATGAAGCAATTGTACTAAAACTCATTGCTTTTCATTTTTTAAGAACAAAACTATTCAATATATATGGCTAAAACCTATGATTTTTGCTTTTTATAATTCTGAAACGTGTGAGTTAGTTCTGTAACATATTTGCTGTTTTTCAATGTCACCACTCTGACTGTTACCGATCTGACAAACTGACAAAGTTTTTTTTTTTTTATTTCCGAGTCGATCGCACTAAACCAAAATCAAACACGTGGTTTTTTCACTTGTAATAAAGGACTATACTTATACATAAAATATTTTTTAAAATAATAAAAACTGCGCATTTTAGAGCGTGTTACCGATCTGATGACTCAAATGACACACATTTTATAAAATCACTTTAAAAAATCTTACTTGCAATTTTTAAATGCAGAAATGCAAATTTTTAATTACGATTCTATAAAACATCCCACCAGGTACTCAGTATCACGTGGTATAGGTGCAAGAAATGATTTTGGGAGCCTAAACATAGATCGGAAGTTATTGTTACCACTCTGACGGCGGAATTTGGGACACGCCCTTTTCGCATCGGCTACAAAATCAGAAATCGATTAAAACAAAAATGAAGTAAAATATTAACAAAGGGGTAAAAATAGATTCGTTTTTTGTGCAAGTGCGTTTTTTTTTTTTTTTTTTAGAAAGTGCGCATGACCTGTTTGCATGCTAAGCTTTGCTACTGGGGACACGTTACCGATCTCATTTTTGATGTATAAAAACAATGTTTTCTGAAGAAATTTTTTTTTCTGATGTTATTAGATGAAATGAAAGCAGAACCTTATCTTCTTTCTGGGGAAAATTATTTTTTTTACTAGTTATTGAAATACTAGTGAAAATTCACTTGGGACTCAAATTGGCACTTTTCTAAATATTAGCTCACTGGTATTCTATGTTCATTATCATATAAAATATAGTTTTAAGTTTGACATTACAGTAAGTTTTGCTTTACTTATTAAAAGTAGTTAGAAGTTCTAGATCAATGACTGACTTTTAAAAAATGGCGCTGATTTCAATGTTCACAAAAAATATTGAAACTAATGAAATTGTCATTTACTTCAAATCTAGATCTCAAAAACTTGTATGGTGATTACAGCTCAGAAACAAAATGACATCCAGTGTGTGCGTATCGGTAATACTTCAAGATGACATCCGTTACTTTAATTACTTATTAACAACGTAATAATGTACATGAATTGGGTAGAATCTCGTTACAACAAACATCAAGGGACCACAAGTTTCATTCATTGTGACAGGAATTTCGTTGTAACGGAACTTTGGAGAAATCTAATGTCAATTAAAACAGGTCTGGGTGTTTATTTCGTTGAAAGGAATCCTTAGTTGTGATGCTATTCGCAATAACGAAGTTTTGCAACATTAGTTAACTGAAGAAGGAATTTGTAGACTTTAAATCCGTTTAAACCAGTGGTTCTCAACCTTTTCACGGCTAACGCCCCCTTTACAAGTGAAATTTTTTTCCAACGCCCCCTTTATATTAAAGGTGAGGGGGTGTGCGAAAAGAGGTTTAAAAATTAAAATAATTTAATTCCAGAATTTTACAAGAAGGTTAAACAAGATATATTTTCCGCATTAGTCATTATTAGAATTAAAATAACGAATATAGAAATAAGAAACAAATCTAGGGTTAAAATATTTTGTTTTAAAAAGAATAATAATAAAATTAAATGAAATAAATAGAAATAAACAAGCAAAACAAAATTTTTACTCAAAAAATGAAGGAAACAATTAGATGTAATGAAAATAAACATTCAAAATATGAAAGGAACATTCAGAAATATATGTTAGTGAGATAATTGTTCTTGGTGGTTTAAAGAAAGTTTCGTTACGGCCGGTTTAATATTTTTTGCAAGGTGAAGGCGCAAGTCTCATCTTGGAACGATTTGGAGTCGATTTCTCTGTTTTGTAACTAGGTCGTTGACAACACTGAATCCTCATTCGACGAGGTAGGAAAAGAGGAAGATGATTAAAAATATTTCGGCGATAGCTCACAGTCCAGGATAAAGGCTACTAATGTCTCCTTGCAACCAAAATCCTGTGAAATTGTTAACATTCTAGAAACCAGCTTTTCAAGTTTCAGTTATTGAAAGTTCCACCAATTCTTACTGATACTAAACATCTGCTGTCTCAATATTTTCAAAAGGGTTCATGACCGATTGAGGAACGTTCAGAGACAAAAATATCCTCAAAACGCTCAGAGAAGTCTTTGCAAAGACTGAAGATGTTGGCAAAAACGTGAGCATCATCGAAGGAGATTTCACTAAAAATAAACCATGAAAGTAAACTAATGAAGGGAGCAAAAACCAAAGCTAAAAGAGAAACAAAACAGTCAAACTTAGCGGCACTCTAAGCATTCATTGCAAATACGATTGACAGGTAAAAATTTAGGAGCATAACCAAACCGAGGAAAATAGCCGAATTGCACGAATGCCCCGGTACATAAAGACATTTTGGATATATATTTAGGGTAAACTTACTTTCTCATAAGTACTAAGCTAACTCATGAAAATTGAAAAGTAAAAAGACAAAATCGAGGACATTTAATGTTCTGCATAAAATGCTATTTGTAGGAGACACTCGAATGCAATTATGAATCTTTTACGCAGTATTTTGAATCCCCCATTAAATTTCAGCAATAGACATTGAAATCTGGTATCCTAAACGGGAAATTGTTCAGTCTGAAAACCAGTTTCGTTTAGCAACAATCAAAATAGGCTACTGAAACTTGAGAACTTAATTTGACCATTTTCACCTGCAGATACACGACGGTATTTTTAAATGAATGATAATTACTAAAAAAAATATGCGTTATTAAAACTTTTTTACAGCTATTAGAAATTACATTGCTATGGTAAAAGAATCAATCAACAGTTCGGGGCTAAAAAATAACCAAACGATGGTGTGGCTAATGCTTTTGAATTATATCTAGCTCTGTGTGATCAAGATGATCCAAATTGGCTCTTTTTGATAAAACTATGCAACCCTGATTGCAACTGGCATTTATTGTAATGGTTCTTCATTAGGTAAAGCTGGACCGCGGAGAGATGGTGACTTTGAAGTGTAAACGGACCACTTTATTTTGTAATAGGTAGAATCATAGAGATCACGCAGGAAGTAAAAATTTTAATGCGCGAGAAAGTAAAAAATAACTTTTGATACTGATTCTTCCTATTTCAAAATGAAAGAGGTCCGTTTCCGCTTCAATGCCATCAGCTATCTCTCCGTAGTCAAGCTATAATATTCTCTCTCAAGACTGGCGCACGCAAAAGATCACTAAAAAGTCAAATCGCTACAAGAGAGAGAGCGAGAGCAAAGGAAAATAGAAAAGCAAAAAAGCTTAACTATTTTAATAGAAAAACAGTCACCTTCGAAAAACGAAAGGAAACAAGTTTAAAGATTCCATATCTCAGAAGTAAATTTTATCGTAGGCACAAATAATTCAAGTTCGTTTCTGGATTTACTGCAAAATTTACTTTTGATTTTTGAAATTAAAATAAATTCTAATACATTTATTGTCCTCTGACCTCCAATTTTTCCCACCGCCCCCCAATCGCCCAAAATATACCCACCGCCCCCCTACTGCCCAAAACATGTTCACCGCCCCTCAGCATCTTCCCACCGCCCACAGGGGGGCGGTACCGCCCCCGTTGAGAACCACTGGTTTAAACTTACAGTCAGATTTAATTAACGGTTATTTCTGTCACAGACTTAAAAAGTGATTGTGCGTAGTTTAGAAAAGGAATTTCTATTTATTTATTTAGCTAAGTTTTTTTAGTGAAATTTACAATTGTGTGAATGATTTGGTTCTTCTCACTCAACACTTGAAAAACCAGTTCCTTCTGCCCCCAGTCTTTTCACGGCAAATACATTTCTTATGAAAAACAGGCATCCAATATGGGGCTGCAGTTATTGAAAAAAAAACAGTATTAGCTTACTGCAGTAGTAATCACATAAAAAATGTTCTTACATCGTATTTTCGAATGGCAATCTTCTTCAATTACAAGTCGAGCAGTCTCTAAAACACCTACAAAACTATTGTGCTCAACAATATAAACTCGAAACTTTTCATACAACAATAATATTTCAACATTTAACGCAACTACAAAATATTTATTGTAAGGCTGTTTTAAAAACATATGTATTTGTATGAATATTTAAAAGTAAGGCACTCACCTAACATCAAGAAAAAAAGGCTCACCTGAAAAAAGAACGTAGTGAATAAATATCCAAGAGAAATGAAATGCCAAACACAATATATTAACAAAACAAATTTCAAAAGTGTAGAAATTAACATATGGCAATCGAAACTAGAGTCTCATCCTAAACCTGTTGTAGAAACATAGAAATAATTTTCGAGGAAAATTAAAAATCAAAATGACATAATTTAGCGCATAAACGTCGAACTAATTACTAAGTGAAATAGAATTATAAACAAATAAAAAATGAGACCAATATTCGTAGATACAAAAACTAGCATTTCAATGAAACGGCGGAAAACTTTAAGTCAGAATAATGAAAGATAAAAAAAAAATATTTGTTTTAATTTTTGGGACTTTTCACACATTATTCTAATATCGCCTTCTTTCTTAAGCTTATCAAGCAAAAGTATGCTGCAACGGACGCATTTTCTTGCCAGATTTTGAATCTTCATAGACAGTGTTAGGGGTGTGACATCGAAGGCAAAACATCGATGTTCCAAGACATCGATATTGGGGAATATAGACATCGATGGTATTGATACATCGACCAAAAAACATCGATGTTTTCAAACATCGATGTTTCAAAACATCGATCTTTTTCTATGGCTTACACATTTGAATGTAAGTCTTTATTTTTCATGATAACAAAATCTTTAAGTTTATCAGCTATTAAAAAAAGAAAAAAAAAAACGAAATATATATATCCTATTTGAAAAATTCAGGGATTTTTTTTTTCACAGAAATTTTTATGAAGAAGAAATAAAACATATTGCCTCTAAGCGTTTTTAAAGTTCTATCAAATACATATATGCGTAAGGCTATAAATAATATAAGTCTATCTCTCTCTTTATTCATATATACGTATAAAGATTTAGAAAGAAAAAGAAAGATTGAGGCACCAGTAAACATGAAAATATGAGAAATGAAATTTCAACATAAAATGAGAATGGTGATACAAAAACCGTCCCATTGAAATACTTGAAGAAATAAGAAGAAAATTCTCTTTTCATCTGTTATTGCTGAGCGTGATATTGCAAGCTGTTGCCAAAGGCTGAGTGTCAAATCTTTACGCAAAAATACAGTGACAAGGATGTGGGATAATAAAAGATTTTCTTTGTTCTGGGTCGAAATAATATATATCAGGTATCAATAACAAATTGTATTTCCAGAACATGAAATTGAAAAACATATGGTCGTAAGTTTTGACATGTCGTGAGAACAGTAACACGCACTTAAACAAAGATAGATATAATATGTATATAAATGGACACTTCACAGAAAAAAAATGAATGTTGTTTTTACAGTATAACGCAGCTAATTTTATGATAATAAACTGTAAAAACTGCTATTTTTACAGTAATAAACTGTAAAATTTCTATTTTTACAGTACTAAACTGTAAAATTGCTAATTTTATAGCAATAAACTGCAACTAATTTTACAATTTATCACCGTGCATTTTAGTTTTAAACTGGAACCTCTGCTGCCAGTATTACGCTGTTGTTTTTACAGTATAATACAACTAAATCTTACGGAAATAAACTGTAAAATTTCTAACTTCACTGTGGCAAACTGTAAAACTGCTAATTTTACAGTTTATTACTATGCATTTTACAGATTTAAATCGGAACCTCGGCTGCCAGTAATATACTGTAAAAACAAAAGTTCATTTTTTGCAGTGTGTGTGTGTGTGTGCATGTTTGATGGTGAGCGTGTGTGGGTGTCTGTTAGGGTAAGCGTGAACGTGTGCGTGTGTATTTGTGATTCTGTCAGTTAAAATGACATGCTACGAATTATATCGTAGATAAACAGCCAACATGTTAAATAGGGATGCACCGATAAGCAAATTGGCCGATTACCGATTAATCGGCTGTTGATAATCGGCAAATTAATCGGCTGAGCCAGTTAATGATAAGGATAATTGTTTTTCTACTACAAATTTTACCATCACTGTTTTTATCGCTTATAGTTTTTATCGCAATTCCAAGTTTAGAAATAGTAAATAATTTATTTTTGGGAGAAGATTTTTTTTTTCCATTTTTCTAGTTCTCACTAAATATTTCAAAATATTTTATCAAATTTCTTAGAGCCAATTTTCATATTAGTGTCAATAATATTATTAACACATTGTTAGTTATGTTAATTGGAAATAAAAATTTATAAAAAAAGGAGGGGAGGGGGAGTGTGTGGTGAACACTCCAATTTAAAAGTACTTTTAATTCATATATTTTAGTAATTAGTAGCAATGTAAGTCAATACTTTTATTCTTTGAAAATTAGAGGTTATCTGAAAGCACTGTGCTAAGAAGGAAATTATCACCACATGAAAAATGTTGCATCATTGTCTATGTATATTTATTCAAAGTAGTAGAATTAATTTAAAAAAAACTTTATATCAACCGTGAGGATTATTATTACTGTTAATAAAATTATTCATCATAGTTTCCTAGTGAAAGTATACTTTGAAGAATAATATCTGAAAAATATTTTTCAGCCGACTAATCGGCCCGATTTTGCCGATTATTAATAATTGGCAAAGTGGCCGATTGTGGCCGATTAATCGGTACTGCCGATTAATCGGTGCATCCCTAATGTTAAACGAGGTTGTTTCAAAAAGCCTGCTTCACGTTAAATACAAGTACATACAATGTTTCAGATTCGCAGATATGTGTAGTTAGTATTAATGAGTACTAAGTAAGTTTAGTAAGAGCAGTTAAGTATTAGATTTTACTAAAACAAGTTACTGTGCTCTTATTCTGTAATAGTTAACTTCCTAACATATTTCAAATGTGAATGAGTATTAATACGAGTATTCAAGTAACAATTTAGGGCGTATATTAAGTGTCACGTCAAGTGAAAAGAAAGTATGCATTGTTGAATTGCTCTAAAGTTGTGTGAAAACAGTGCATTAAAAATGTATTAGCAATGTAAGATAGAAACAGGAAGGGGCATCAGAGGCTCAGAATTTCTCCTCGAAAGCAAGAGGTCAAGACTTCGATTCCCGCCAATTCCTTGGGTGTTACTTCACCCCTTTGTGTTGTAAATCTTTCTTGTGTTGTTTTAAATGTTAATAAAGACGTCCAATCTCTCGAGGCAACGGCACCCGAAATTTTTTTAGTATTTACTATTAGTTAACTGCGATCTAGTAAACAAACTAATTTCTTTTGTCTTTCAAACAAATGCGTATAAAAGGAAACGGTATCATTAAGCATTATTCTTTAACTTTTAGAGACCGCACTTTATCATTTGCCGATCATCAAGCTACCAGGATATTAATCCTTATAGTATAGAGGCGCCTTACGTGTCTTCGTAAATCAAAACGATTACTCATAGACAAAAAAACATCATCAGGATTCCATTTCAAAAAGTAATTATTTTTCCTAAATAGCATTCGAAATACAACCTAATGACTGTGTAGTCAAAAAAGAAGTTACATTCCTTAAGTGAGTTTTCAAGGATCTGTATATTAACTAGATGCCATTTTCAAACACAAAATTTCCTTTAAAAATATGTTTTCCTAAATGACCATTTAAAACTCATTAGTTTGTGTTACTCTACAATAATTGATTCTAGACTTCCAAAAGAATGCCCGAAAATGGATGTAGTCATAAAACAGATCACTTTGACATTAAGAAAACTTAATACTTCATATTAATGAAGATTTCTGAATACTAAAAACCATTTTGATCAAAATGAAAAACTGCTACTTCAATTAATTTTCCTTAAACATTTTATGTTTAATCAATTCCAGCCTTTAAACCAGAATGCAAAACTTGTTTATCTAGTTATTTAGATTTATTGAACTCAAAATTCCAGCGTTTCATTCATAAAATTTCAGGTTTGCAAAGATAAGTGTTATAACCATTCCTTAATTTTAACCAAGCTATGCTCAGTAAAATAAAATGATTATAAGAAGATTTAAGTGGACATTTTAACTCGGAAAAATGGACGATTTCATGACGTTTATATCCTTTTTTTAAACATTAGTTGCACCTTATACATCGAAAATGAATAATGAGGTATCCCGATATATTAGGTTGGTGCGTATGAAATGTCGGATTCTTAAGTGATTGTATAAAACTGCATATCTTTCTTCAAAAGCTGTTTATTCAATCAAAGTATGCTCCATTCGCTTCAATACACTTCTCCCAACGAGATTTTAAAGCGTAGATGCCTGTCTCAAAAAAATTTTGGTCTTTAGAATTAACCCATTAATGCCTAGCGTCCCTTTTTAGGGACGGTCCAAAAAGTCAGTCTGAATTTTCCAAAAATGAACATTTCAACCAAATAATTGTGTTCAATTATTACTTTGGTATTGCTTCAATTCTGTATTAACAGATTTCAGCACATAACCGCTGTAAACTGTGATCTGTAGCCATTTGATTGTGATCTTTATCAAAAATTACATAGTTCACAATCTCAAGAACAAAAAGCTAAGTTTTTAAAGTTATTAACAAGTAAATCTATCTGTGTTTGATATATGTGCTACTTTGATCGATGTTTTAGTTTACCTTTTTTTGCAATTTCGTAAATTTTAAATTTTTTAGGATTTTATAGCAATTTAAGAACGTCCCTAAAAAAGGACGCTAGGCACCAAAGGCTGCATTGTTTAACCGTTGCTGGTTTCTTGCTTAGAATCTATAATTTATATCAAAAGAAGTTAGTAAATGTTTTTAGACTGAAGAACAGATAATAATTGTCATTTTTAAAACTTATTCTATTTTAAAAATCTAATTAAATTAATTAATATAAAAACTTAATTATACAACGTTCTTAAATATTTTCTCTTTTTTTTTAATTACAAAAAATACTCAAGGTAAATTTTGAAAGAAAGCTATTTCACAAATGTAGTTCTTTAAAACATTAATTATTCGTTGTATTTAATTACTTTTCCATTATGTATTTAGGTGTCTATTATTGTTTAGTCTGACTGTTAAAGAAGCCCTAAGCTGTTTCAGAAGCTTAGCATTTCACCTTGATGAAGAATTCAAGGATTGCATATGTGTCTGTTGCTTGAAAAAGGGGGTAGGGGGTTGCAGATTTAATTTCCGAATTCCCTGAGAATGCCAATTTCGACCTCTACTGTGACAATTTATTTACTTGTCTTGCGCGTTCCTACGTGATTATTTGTCTCAGAAAGGTTTTGTGCAAGAATAGGATTAAAAAATGCTCATGAACTAAAGTTACGTTGTTCAGAAAAGAAAAGAGAGGGAGTTTTGAATAAATGTCGATGACAGGTAAAATAATATTACGTTGGTTCGGTGGAATTATAGCAATGTCATAACTATTGCATCGAATTTTCATGGAGTTCATCCTATTGTAAAGGCTAAGCGATTGTCCAACAGCGAAAAGAAAGTAATTGAAATTGATGAACCAAATATATATGGTTGCTCAGTACAATCGTTGCACAGGAAAAAAGATCCCATGCATCAAATATCGGGAACTACCGGTTTTTGATTCACTCTAAAAAATGGTGGTAGCCGCTCTTCATTTTTATTTTAGAAGCTGCTGTACGCATTGAACTCAAGAGTATCGGATTGAGTTAGGTATTATGGGGTTAGTTGTTATATTGCTTTAAATAAGACTCAGGTAAGATGCGCCCATTGAAGTAAAAGAGCTTATCGGAATGATGCAAATGCAATGCGTAGGTTTGCAGAACAAATGCTTTGCTGACTTTCATATTCAACAACACCAATATTTCCTTGTTCTTTGAATCAACTTCTCAGTTTATGTTAATTGCTGCTTTTATTTCTTCTTATAAATTGTCATTTTCAATATTACATCGTAGGCAGAAAAAAAATTTTGGTACAAAAGTATGTACCCTCTTGTGCCTAGCGTCCCTTTTTAGGGACGATTTTTCTTTCTTAAATTAAAAATTTAATTTTTACATGATTTTTTTTTAACTATTTTTCCTGTCCATTAAGCACTATTTATAACCAGTATACAAAGTATCGTTGAAAAAAAAATGTCAGGCATTAATGGGTTAATAAACTCTGATATCGAGTTTTTTAGATTGTCTTCATTTTCATAGTGTTTGCCCCTTAAAAACAGCTCTAAATGCTTGAAAAAATTAAAATCGGTCGGCGAGAGATCCGGTGAATATGGTGGATGCTGCAAAACTTCATATTCCAGTTCGTTTAGTTTCGTAATTGTTTTGTGTGTCGGCAGAATTCATATCGGCAATAAACTCAAAAGAAATAACAAAAGGGAAGACCTTCGAGAAAACCTATTTTGCTAAAATGAGTCTCTGGCAATGGACAATACGACTATGAATGAGGTTATGCCAAAGACAAAAGTATAACGAAAACAGGGAGACAAACGTCCGCATGTAAAGAGAATCCGACATTTCATACGCACCAACCTAATACATTACACAAAACACATTTTAAAGTCATGTTTCATATAGCTTGAAGTAGCACTTAAAGCTCAAATTATTGCAAAAAATAACTTATGCCAACTTTCATCGTTCAGTTGTTTTTCAGCAGTGCGTATCGCCATTTATGTAACTTGCAATGCTTTGATGCAAAATTTTGAAATCTTTATGTTTTAATCATAGAAATCAATTAACTAGTTGTATGTTTTAGGAACAATGCCTTGTGTTTAGGTTTGTTATATTTATTAAAGAAAAAATGTTGCATAACCCGTCACCTTTGCTGAAGAATATATTTAATGAAATATATCGGTTATTTAATTTTAGTATGTTGTATTCTAACGGACTTGGAATTGTACCTTGGTACAACTGGATAGCAAAATTGGCAATTATATTTTTTAAAATGTGCAATTATAAAGTGCTTAAATAAAAGTGTTTTAAACCATTTTATGTGAGGTGACAAGAGCAATTATTTTACTTATTACTTTTAATTAAATTTTTAAATTAAGATAAGAAAGAAATTACAAAGTCTTTCGTTTTTCAAAATAATAATTCTAAAACATTCATTTCCAAGAGCTGAAGTTTTTCTATGTTTTAGTTTTAAAAGCAGCAACAAAAGTCAGTAACAGTTTTTATGAATATGATCGGCTACATCGTTCAACTACTTCAAAAACTGATTCTTTGACTTAAAAATTTAAACTATTTGAATTAGATCAGCTTTCCTGACTGAAACTATATAGGGCAAACACTAACTTTCTTCAATTAATTTTAACACATTTAACCTAGCAGGTTTTTTTTTGTTTTTCAATTCTGTGTGTGTGTGTTTCCAACAACATTGAGATTGCGTTTCTTCTTTAACTATGAAAAACTTCATACCAAGAAGAAATATATTTCTTAATTGCGCCCAAAATATTAATCTTTCGCATCAGTCTTCAAATAACGACTTCTTTCGAACATGCCACACAAAATGTTTCCAAAAAGTTGAATAAATTTGAAAAACCAAACTGCTTTGGAATGCTTCTTAAATGCTAATCTCTTTTTTTACATTTCTGGGTGCTATAAAAATAAGTTTAAGGGGTTACAGTACCTTTCTAAAAAATTTCTTTAACTTAAGTGAAAACGTTAATTCTTTGAAATATTTGTTTCTGCACTTGTTTAACAATCAATAATTTATTTTCAAACATTAAAAATTTTGAAAACTTTTTTTTTGAAAATTTGAAAAATGTAAGAAAATTTCAATTTTTTAAAAACCCTAAGGCTTTTTTGTTTCTGTACTAATTTCAAAATTTCTTTTTGTGAAATGATCAGAAGGATTACCTCAACAAATCTGTGTATTAATTTTCTTATATTCTGATTAGAAAATATTATGTGACCTTTTATGTAAAAAATTCTTAGAAAATGTTGTTCTCCGAGGTTTAACAAACTCTAAAATTTTTTGTAACTTATAAAATGCTTATTCAATGCACAGTTTTGTTAAATATATTATCCTGAGTGCAAAAAAAAAATTCTTTAAAGTTATATCTTTTATAGAAAAAATTCCTTAGCATTTCCAGTAACATAGAAACACTAAAAACTAATCACCGAGAAAAAGCACTTTAAAATTTGGCTTTTCCATTAGAACACATAGCATGCATGCCCTAAAGTCGCTCATAACTTTTTAAATAATTTAGCTAGAACAATGCTATTTTTTCTGAGTGTTTGAAATAACTTTTACTTTTGAAATAAGCAATAAAAATTTTTTGGTCTTTTGGTCATTTTAGAGGTACTGTAACCCCTTAAAATTCCTAAATTTTAGCTTAAAATGAAAAGCATAACCGAGAAACAAATAATTAATTTATGATTCTTCAGCAAATACAGCAGAACAAAACTCTAGCGTTATGCATAATTAAGAACAGAAGAAAATAAACGAAAGCGCATGATACACATTTTTTTTCTTCTTTAAGCACGTTAAAATATTCAGCTATTTATTTTTATAAAAGCATAACAGGAAAATATGCAGTTAATTGCTAGTCATAGTAAAAATATACAAAAACATGACAAAAAGATATATATATATATATATATATATATATATATATATATATATATATATATATATATATATATATATATATATATATATATATATATATATATATATATATATATATACACTGAAGTGACAAAAGTCATGGGATACCTCTTAATATCGTGTCGGCCCTCCTTTTGCCCGGCGAAGTGCAACAACTCGACGTGGCATGGACTCAACAAGTCGTTGGAAGTCTTCTGCAGGAATATTGAGCCATGCTGTCTCGATAGACGTCCATAATTGTGAAAGCGTTGATGGGGCAGGATTTTGGGCACGAACAGACCTCTCGATGGTGTCCCATAAATGCTCAATGGGATTCATGTCGGGCGATCTAGGTGGCCAAATCATTCGTTGGAATTGTCCAGAATTTTCTTCAAACCAATTGCGAACAGTTGTGGCCCGGTGACATGGCGCATTGTCATCCATAAAAATCCCATCGTTGTTTGGGTACATGAAGTCCATGAATGGCTGCAAGTGATCTCCAAGTAGCTGCACATAAGCATTTCCAGTCAATGTTCGGTCCAGTCGCACTAGAGGACCAAGTCCATGCCATAAAAAAACAGCCCACACCATTACGGAGCCACCACCAGCTTGAACAGTGCCTTGCTGACAGTTTGGGTCCATGGCTTCGTGGGGTCTGCGCCACACTCGAACCCTACCATCGGCTCTTACCAGCTGAAATCGTGACTCATCGGACCAGGCCACGGTTTTCCATTCATCTAGGGACCAACCGATATGCTCACGTGCCCACGAGAGTCGCTGCAAGCGATGTCGTTCTGTCAGTAAAGGCACTCGAGTCGGTCTTCTGCTGGAATAGCCCAAGAAATCCAATTTTCTCCGCACAGTTCTAGCAGACACGTCCATTGTACGTCCCACATTGATTTCTACGGTGATTTGACGCAGTGTTGCTTGTCTGTTAGAATTTACGACTCTTTGCAAACGTCGCCGGTCTCGATCTTTAAGTGCAGGCGGTCGATCACTGCGCTGTCCATGGTGGGATGTTATGCCTGAAATTTCATACTCTCGGCACACTCTTGACACAGTGGATCTGGGAATGTTGAATTCTCTAACGATTTCCGAAATGGCATGACCCATGCGTCTAGCTCCAACTAACATTCCGCGTTCAAAGTCTGTTAATTCACGTCGTGCGGTCATCATCACGTTAAAACCTCTTCACATGAATAACTTGAACAGAAATGAAAGCTCTGTAAAAGCACTGCGCATTTATACCTGTTCTATGCGATGCTACTGCCATCTGAAAATTTGCATATTGCTATCCCATCTTTTGTCACTTCAGTGTATATATATATATATATATATATATATATATTACATTGCTATTAATTTAGATCTCCAAGTGACTAAACCGGTGGAACTCGCTTGCTAAATAGAACACAAAAAGTCGCGTAGGGTACCTGTAAAACCCCATCTATTAATTTTGCGTATTGAAATTTATGCATGTAAATTTTGACCAAAGATTATTGTCAATTCGTGAAACAGATTTTTCGCATATTGATGACGATTCAGGGGACTTTGAATTGACTACTGAAACAGATTTAAAGGAAAAACTTACTGTAATTCTAGAAAAAGAAGAAATAAATAAAAACCACTGAAAAGGTACTTAATGCATAACCATATTAAATTTCACATGCATTTATCACAAACATAATTGTAGTGAACCCGGTAAGTAAGCTATTCATATTTAACACCAAGAGTTTTTCTGCTCTCTCTTTTTTTTTTTTTTTTTGTGGATTTGGCTTCCAGTTGAATTTGACCTCCAGTTAGATTACCATTTAAACAAGAAGTTCTGTCAAGAACTAAACGAGCCTACTTTCCCGTACATCGACATCTGCATTCTCGCATCTGATCATTATTCTCTTGATTATCTGAGACTGAAAATTATGTCAAACATACCTTTTTAGCACTTAGAGCTGATTTCGAAACGCAAAATATACCCCTCTCATCAGATGAAATAGACACATAAAAAGTAAATAAATGAATAAATAAAGTTTTGTCGCACCTTTTAAAGAATGTAACTGTTGCAGTTCTTCCGTAGAAAAAAATCCTTAATCGTTTTCAAAAAATAAAATAAAATAAAATAAAATAAATAAATAAATAAAAGTACAAAGAGCATCAAAATACATTTTATTCAAGAAAGAAAAAAAAAGAAAAAAAAACTAGTCCGTTAATAAAATGTCTTGAATTTCACTTTTAATTCGTTGCCAGCTGTTAAATATAAATAAAGAATAAAATGTTCTCGTGAATGAAAAATTTTTGTTACAAAAAAAATCGTCTGCAGAAAAAAAAAATAATAATAATAAATAAAAAATTACAAATGAATGAATAAACAAAAAATCGTCTGCACGTTCAGTCATTTTATTTCTGAGCCTGCATTTTCGCCATGTTCGCGGAGTTGGAGTCGGAAACATTATTTATCAAAACCATTTTCTTACAAAGTTAGTTTGAAGGAAATCCGACTTTAAGTTCAGGATCAACATTCAACTTAAATTCCCCGTAGACGCTAATGTTAACTTTTTTTCTGAACGATTCAATATTGAACGAAAAATGGTTCAAATCAAAAAGCGAAATATGGGAATGTATGGGAAAGCCTCTCCGAGATCTTTCAAACAAAAAAAAGTTTATTCCATTCGGACGGTTCACTCAAAAGGTTTTAGGTGGGGAAAGGTTGCTTGAAAGGTTCAATGTTGAACGAAAAAGTTCTCAAATGGAATATTTAAATACGGTAATGAAGTATCCTTGCTGAGATCCTTCGAACAAAAAAAAAAGTTTATTTAAATCGGACTGTTCACTCAAAAGTTATTAGGGGTGACAGCTTGATTGAGCGGTTCAATGTTGAACGAAAAATTGTTCAAATCGGAAATGTAGATACGGGAATGAAGTATCCTTGATAAGATATTTCGAACAAAAAAAAGTTTGTTCAAATCGGATTGTTCACTCAAAAGCTAGCATCGCGGGACAGGTTGTTTGAACGGTTCAAAGATGAACCAAAAATTGTTCAAATCGAAAAATCAAATATGGGAATGAGCTGTACTCTCCGAGATCTTTCGATCAAAAAAAAGTTTATTCCATCCGGACGGTTCACTCAAAAGTTATTAGGTGGGGAAAGGTTGCTTGAACGGTTCAATGTTGAACCAAAAATGTTCAAATTAAAAATTTAAATACGGTAATAAAGTATCCTTGCCGAGATGCTTCGAACAAAAAAAAGTTTGTTTAAATCAGACTGTTCACTCAAAAGTTATTAGGGGTGACAGCTTGATTGAGCGGTTCAATGTTGAACAAAAAATTGTTCAAATCGGAAATGTAGATACGGGAATGAAGTATCCTTGAAATGATCTTTCGAACAAAAAAAAGTTTGTTCAAATCGGACTGTTCATTCAAAAGTTAGCATCGCGGGACAGGTTGTTTGAACGGTTCAAAGTTGAACCAAAAATTGTTCAAATCGAAAAATCAAATATGGGAATGAGCTGTACTCGCCGAGATCTTTCCAACAAAAAAAAAAAATTGTCCAAATCGGAATGTTCATTCAAAAGTTATTAGGGGGGGACAGACAGACTGACCGACAGACCGACCGACCGACCGACACACAAATTCCCCATCTCAATACCCTACTTTCAAATTTTTAATTTTTCGATATTCATTTTACCTTTTTATTTTTTTAACTTGGCGATATTTTTTGGACTTGGCGATATTTTTTTATCTTGGCGATATTTTTTAGATGCATTAACCCGTAACAGGGGAGGTGAAAAAGTAGGACGTAACAGGGGACGTGCGGTCTCAGAGACCGCGCTACTTTCAGATTTTTTAAAAATCGTGTAATAAAGATATGATCATTCAACTTCTCAGAGATATTCTTTGAACTTTTATTTGCACGGAAAAAAATTTTTTTTTGAGTTTAAATAGAAACATACCTTTTCGGAGAAAATTTCGCGAGGGCTCTAAGATTTTTCGAGAAAAAGCATATGTTGCTGTAAACATTTTACTACGGATAATAAAAACCATCATGTTATTCATTAATGATTTTATTTTAGTTATTTAATACTTACAGAGCATTTTAATACCAGAAAATTGAATATAAAATATTACTGAAATTTTTTGACAACACCTTAACTATTAGCATATCGCGTCGTATTTTCGGTAATAATTGAGTCCTCATCATCCCTAAAACACTCATAACGAAGTTTTTGCAAACATTCTAAAAAATTCTCTAGAGTAATTATCTAGAGTATTTTGCATCTCTCGCGCATAACGCGAATCAGATTAATAAACGCATCTCCGCAAACCTAACGTTAGAACTACGCGTCATTACTGCCGAAAATTGTAACGCTGAAGGGGAGGTGCGGTCTCACAGACCGCTACTGAAGAAAACTATTAAATTTCTAGCAAATCCATATGCCAAAGGATGTTGATGAGACAGGGTGATGTTCAGGGCCTCAAAACAAGAAGCTACTGGGAAAAACAGGTCATTTGGACTCAAAATGTATAAAGGGTGAATGGTTTAAATACGTGTGCCACCTCCCCTGTTACGGGTTAAGCTACTTTTAATACTTTTTCGTCTTTCTTTTATTTTTAACGGGAAAGTAGGCTAAAAACGAGTGCAGTTTCTCAACTAATGAAAAACAGCAGCTTCTGGCAAGTGTTCTTGAAAGAAAATATTGAAAAATTAAGCTACTGAAGTACGAGCTCATATCAGTTGAATTTCGCATTCGTGATGTGATTGGAGTGACTTAGGCACCCCTTGTGAACTCTTCCGGGTTAAGTCTTTGCTTGATGCTTCATTCAAATGCCACATGTGTCGAAAACAAAAGACAGTGTGCGAATTATTTGCTAATAAGATGTGAAAAATTATATGCAAATATGTAATAACACATAAGTGTGATTTTGTTTCTTTTCATTGTATCGTAAGCAACTGTATTTAATTTTGCTTCAAAACATGTCTTTTTTTTCCATCGTAATCTGAACTATCCGGACTTTTGCTTATCCAAATTTACTGGTCCCAGCTAGTCCGAATAAACGTGTTTGCACTTTATTAAAAGCGCCTCCATTTTCTATATCTAACATATTTCAAAGCGTTCTAACCTCAGCAAAATAAATTAAATTGAACTTCTAGTTAAAATATTTTTTAAATTTTTTTGAAGAAGTGTATCTTTTGAATGATTCTAGGAAAAGATTTTTTTGCTTTACTATTTACTTTTATTTAAACTTTTAACCAATTTTTTTCTTTTTTCTAACTCATAAGTGAAGTTTTTTATTGCGAAATAATGCTTTCACCGGCCATGAGGCACATATTTTTCTGTAAAAGCGACAAACTCTGAAAAAAGATTTTTCATGTATGGAGCCGAAAAAATGTTAAAAGTACAATAGATACTTTCGATGAAAGAAACGGATATTCCAAAGTCTAAATGATCTATTCATTAGTCTTGTTTATTGCTTCTTTTTCTAAAAGATTAATTGCTCATTTAGTTATATTATCGACTTTTTAAGTCTATCTTAGCACAAACGCTTCTTACTTGTTCAAGGGGAAACAATTCATTAGCTTGATTTGGTTAGCTTTCAAAATCATTAAACGATGCTTTTTCAACAGTACAAAGTTAATCATGCCCATAAGTAAATAGTAGTTTACTCTAAAGTGTTCTTTCTCGAAATCTTTTTTCAACAAAGCGATTTTACTTTTGTTTTCTTTTACTTTAGAGCATTTTCGCAACAATCTCTGTCTTACTTTCCAAGAATGCTAAAACCTTTAAACTTTCTCAATTACATTTGCAAACATAGTATGCAAAAGATACCAGACAGAGGAATTCCCATTTGAGTTCCAAAATGGTGGTAACGACTTAAACGTGCCTGTAATTGTTCTCTCGCGTACATCAGCTGCCAAACGCCAAATGACAAATCCCGTAGTAAATCGAAGCAGCAGATGATCTCGAATGAATGTAATCCGCGGAAATACGTGCAGCCTAATGCACTTATCAGATACGTCACATTGACTTGATCATATCTTATCTACAAAATGACAGTTTGCTAACGAATACAAGGCAATGCTTTTCGAGCAATAGTCTGTTCTAGTAGTTTAGTAGATTCAAATTCAATAATACTTCAGCCAGAAATAATTATGAAACTATGACGCATTAAATCTTCCTGATCTTATGTCATTAAGTAAAACTTAGTGTCAATGTAAAATAATATGTACTAAGGACGCTGTACATCATCTTGTTCTTTTTAATCTGCTTCTAAAAGCACACCAAACAAAAACTTATCCAGAAATATTGTTTTTTCTCCAGAAAAAATCACGTTAAGTTGCAATCTTTTCTCAACCACTAGTTAAGCATCACTGGATGAGCTCATTTCTAAATATTTTATGAATTTGAAAGAGTAATTTTTGAATAAATACAACATTATGCAGCATTAATGCTTACTCATTGCTCATCTCTGCTAAGAATAATTTGTCTCATTTAATTTTACCATCCCTCTTTCGTTTATTTTGCGCGTAATGGGTAGAGTAGCTGCCTGTCCTACGATAAAAAAAACGGAATAACTAAACTGTGTTTAGAGGTATATGTTACAAATTTTAACTGCTGAACAAAATTCAGTTCCCGCTCCTTAATCACTTCCAACGGTTTAGATTTTAAACTCAAATTTAGTTCAAATCAAAGCTTTCGAAATCATTTAATGAGGTACAAAAAAGTAACGGTAAAAATAGTTGTTCGTTTCTACAAAGTCTACAGAGAATTTTATAGGCACTTTTGGGACTTAAAAAATTAATTTTCAAAAAATCATGACATAAAGAATAAATGTAGCGCACAACCCCAAGCGAATCTTCTAGTTTTTATTTTATTTATTTATTTTAATAATAATTTGAAGTTTTGGACCCCAAACTGTAATTGCGCCTCCTTCAGAAAACATTTGGGACTCTTTGTACGTAAGTATTATTATTTGCCTTTAAACTTAAATCTAAGTCCCTATTGAAAAATTTAAACTAGTTTGTATGGGAACCTGGAGGGAACTCTGTTCTTTTTATCAAGACCAGGATTCAAGCAAATCCCTGGTAAAGTACCGCCAGACGTACTAATTTACTTGGAGGACTTTGCGACCACGAGCATTTTTAACATCCCCCTGCCATCATTAGTAAAGACGGTGGATCTTTTATCGGCTAAGATTGAACCCGGGACCCTCCAGTTACGAGACCAACTCTTCACCAATCGGGCCATAATATCCCCACTATCCCCCTTAAAATGTTGCCCAAAATTTTAGATTGCCTATATACGTTCTGTAACATTGCGCCTAATGGTAGGAGGAATGCGCAAGAGAATACACGCTTTCATTTTTTGTATAACTTAATATAATTAGTGAATGTATTTATTAGACTGTCAAGTCAATTTTAGTATATTCCAACCATTTACTGCTATTTTTCTTTAACTGAAAAGCTGATATCTCTTTCACACACAAGTAAAATATAACTTACTGATCTTATTAAAACGTTTCAAATCTTTGAACCCATTCTACGGTTAGAATTTTTTTTCTGTAAAACCATGAGTGAAAAATTCGTCTAACAAATAATGAGTTTTGTTATATAACAAGTAATTATACAGTTAGCATTTATGCCAAAACAATTGGAACAAAAGCTATGTTAAACGCACTTTCTCATGTCTGCATTCACTAACGATGTAATTAGTTCATTGTAATTACTTCCGGGAACAATATCAATGCGGGCGCAAATTAAAACAGTTTCCTTTATGAAGTCTGTCATTTTTTAGTTTAATAATTTCTACATTCTATTGCTATTGTTCAACATTCAAAGTTTTTACCATTAGCAACAAAAGAAAGCTTACATTTCAACTAAAAATAAATTTAAAAGGAAAATAAATAGAATTTTGAAAATATTTTAGCATTTTTTAAAAAATGACACCATCTTAACAAGTGGTCACCGCTTTGTTCTTAAAGATCCACGCCAACTCGAATGGGTGAAAAAGTTTCGACAGAACTCGTCAAAGAGAAATGACCTGCACATTATGGAAATGAAGATGCATCCTCCGGAGATAAAAATGCTTTTCAAAGTTGAGCAAAACCTCCTTATGCGTCCCCGTCTTCTCCGGTAAGCCCATCAAGTCATTTGTTTCTTTTCCTAAAGAACATCGTGTTTCTCTGCGCCCCAAAAAACACTTTGAACATATTGATGGATGCTTTGCGTAAAGTTTCAAAACCCTTTACCGGTGCATGAACTATTTCAGCGAATAGGAAAACAAATGCTTAACATTTTTCATTCTTTTTCCCATTTTCACGCCAAAAGATTCTTCTCCCATCATTTTTGCTTGCTTCGTTGCCTGCGCTAGATGAATTTATGAACTATTTCCAGCGGCTCAAGCATAAAGTGCTTACACTTACACTTTTTATCAAAGTAATACATATTTTCATTACTAAATAACTTCAGAAAATTCCTTAGACCAAGGTTGTTTTTTTTTTTTGGTCTGACAGAAACACTTTAATCAAAATTAAATGTATCTTGTATTCCATAGTGAAAGTTCTTATTGTAACACAATGACAACTTGTATCATAAAAATGTAAGTATTTATTGCTTTATTAGTTTTGGATAGGTTTATCACTTTTCTAGTTCTCAATTTATGTGTCTACTAGTAGATAAGAAATGTTTAGGAATACACGCGCTTAGTTTAGTTAATGCAATAGTGTTAATAATCATTATTTATATCAATTCCTGAATTTTACTGTAGTTTTAATAATCTGCACTCATGGACCAGATTTTTAAGTAAGGGTCAGGAAGTAATATAGTGTCACGAAATTTATGTGTTATCCTTAAAAAAAATTATTTGTATACACATAACGTCGTTTATGTGGTTGTAAAAGACTCATAAGCTCTTTATTAAATTTATCAAGAAAAATTTTAAATGTACAAAGTAAAATCCTTCTTTGCTTCCTAACCTTGTTTAAAACGGTTGTTTCATGTCTTGAGTCATAGATGATATTTTTTCGGCCCAAAAAAAATTTTACATCATCGTTAATATTAAAGCCTCTAAGAAACTGTAAAGCTTTATTTTATAAATTAAATATTTGTGCCTATTAGCTAAATAAGCTTTATGCTTAAGAAACATATTCTCCCTTAGACTTTATGTATCCTTAAATATTAGCCTCTAACAATATTTATAAGTGCCTGTTTTTGTGTATGTGCTTTCATTATCTTAGTTATACTTCAATTGAGGGGACGGTATTCCTGCGAATACTTCCTTTAATTGGATGTGTGTGTGTGTGTGTGTGGTAGAAAAAAAAGATTTAAAAAACTGCATCGATTTTATCTTTTTCTAGGACTATCTGTTAAAAATAAGTTAATGCCTCCCTCTATATATATTTTGCTCTTTTTTTCTTTTCGAGTTTATTCTTTTAATTTGTTTGTTTTAATTATCGATACGTCTTAGTTTTGTCTCTAAGCGTTTTTTTCCACCCACCAACAGTTTAATTGGCATTCGGGAAACGCAAAGTGTCAATAACTTTTAAAGTAACAAATTCTTTATCCCGCATAGCATTTATTTTCTAACGTGTGGAGTATTTAATAGTATTTATATTCAGTGATGCTCGTGTTTTCTTCTATAATTAAACTTCGCAGTTGAACCAGGATGGGACTGCTTCTATTTCGGAAAACATTTTCAAAAAGTAACAAAATATGCATTAGAACCAAGGATCTATCCGAAAACCTTTCACAGAACCTATGAAACAAATAAATGGAGCGTTCTAGAATAAAAAACGCATTTTTGGCGATAATTATTCTAAAAATAATAACCTACACCCGCACAGGAGAGCTACCGAAATAAATAAACAATGAAATGCAATATATCTAACACTTGAGAAGAAAGAACACGGCTAGTCCCCTATCGGTATTCGAACCAGAATTAGCTTCTCAGCATGCCAGTGTCGCAGCCCGTCTGTTACCAGTTCACGCTGTAGAATGAATAAAGATTACTTTTCTCCTTGCAATAGATCTAAGACTAACAACTATTGACGTTTAAATCAGGACCGTGATCAATTTTTAAGTAGTGGTTATAGTAACTGAGAAACAGGTCCAACAACAACAGTAAGATATCCACCGTTATTTATCCCATTTAATTTCAAATGATCATTGCAGTTCTTATTGTACATGATTTTTAAAAGCATTTTTATGATTCATTTCGCATTAGATTTCACTACTTAAGGTTCTGTTTAGTTTTGCATTTTCTTTTACATATCAGTGACAAGTCTCTCTCAACTCTCAACACTGAGCGGTAGTGTAAACATTGTTTTAAGCAATGACTTATCTTGTATTGTTGAATTCGTTTGGGAATTTATTGCGCAGCAAAAAAAAATGAATCAATAGCTCGAACACAAAAAAAGATGAAACTCTAAACAGCTAAATACGAAATTTCAGAGAGCTTGGACACACTTGGTATATTCACAGGTATATACTCTAAGATAAGAGAATGGGCCACCTGAAGAATCTGAGTTAATTCCTTTATCATAGTTATGATAAAAGGATTCCATCTAATCTCCGGGATAATCGATCAGTGGAGGGCTCGTTAGACGACCCTCAGAGGAAGGAATATTAATGCGTCCCCTAATGTAGAACAGGATTACTTTCCCCATCACAATCGCATTTGAATGAATGTCCGTCGTTAGCGGAAGATCTCCTTAATGGATGCTAATGACGGTTCATTTGGCGGAAGTGAAAAACACCACGAAGCAATATCTGCCTATCTTTCATTTTCCTGAGAAGCAGGCTCATGCTTTAAAGCATCTTAAGGATTTCCGTGCGAGCGTTTATTTATTTTCAGAGTAAAAACTCACACTATGAGATGTGAACATTATATGCGTCAGTACTACAGGCTTGTGAAAGAACACACAGTTAAAATATGCAGTTTCTCAGTCAATTACATTCATGTGGTTCTAGGCTACAAAAAGAAAATTATCTTTTATCAGTTTACTTATATTTTGCGTGTATTAAGGAAAGGTATATTTGTAATGGTAGTTCTGTGATAACTAGTCTGTGAGCATTTCGCTTTCGGCTCCAATTTGGTCGACATGATTCTGTTGCATACAGAAAAACTATTTGCGTTTGGATATCACGCTTCAGAGCTACTAGTACTGTATTAAAAATAAGAACACCAGGACGGCCTCAGACGGTATAAACGCTGAAAACTGTGATGCGTATGAAAGCTTCCGTCCAGGAATCCCCAAATTTACATGTGTAAGCTGCCAACAGAGTGGTGTAGTACACTCTTAATTCAAAAGAGCGAAAAAGTCACTCTAAAAAAGAGTGAAATCGATTGCGGATGCATTCGCTCTTTCTGAGTGTTGGCTTTATCGAAAAGAGACGCTTTCCGAGAAAAAAAGATTTAAAAATGCTCTATAAAGGAGTGAATTACACAATCACTCTTTCTGAAGAGCGGAACTGAAAGACACTCCGTCATAACCGCTCCGCAAAAGGAGTGAAATTAGCTTCTATAAGAGTTTTCAAATCTGGAAAAGAGTAAAAATTAACTCAGTATGAGTGAAAATCAGGGGGATTTTTTAAGAGAGTAGTTACACTGGCGCCTCCAAACGCGCGGGATCAAACCCAACTCCAGTTGGTGGATTTTCATGGTGCATAAAATCGACAGCGTTCATGTCGTATGATTATGCGGCATGTAAAAGATCCCTCGAGTACTTGTTTGGCTTATAGTATCTCGTGGCAAAATTAAATTACTTATGCAGTTTCGCATCAAATAGAGCCCAGGTGCCTCCATCTGAGGGGGAAACTGGGCGTCAAAATCCTCGTGGCAATAGCATTCCGACGATGGTGTTGCCACGTAAAAGAGTGGATGCCGGTCTTGAGAAACGCACCAGGTCTGCAAATGGCAAAAAGCTAAACGCAGCCCCATTTGAAACAAACAAACAAACATGTGTAAGCTAGTAATGAAACATATATCTAGCATATATGGGTGATTCTACAAAAAAATGGGAATATTTCTAACATGTAGATTTCAAAAAATTAATTTAAAATTTAAAATCTGAAAAAAATCAGCAAAGCACTTGATAAGGAACATAATTAAAATAGAATATCAGCAGAGCTTAAATGTTTATATTTTATTGTATTTTTGGATTTTTATTTTTTGGAAGGAATATGTGAAGGATAAAAAGGACATGTGGATGACACAATGGGTATGTGAATGTAACACAATAAGTATGTGAATAACACAAACACAATAGGTATATTAATAACATTTTTTAACCAGTAAACTGTTAGACATAATTTTTAAACATTGTACTGTCATAGTTTGGCTTTTGATTCATCCACATGTCTTATATTGGGGAATGTGAATGACAATAAAAAAAAAAGGCATGTGAATGACGAATCACAAGTAATTGTGTTCTCCAAAAGTCATATCTGAATATTTTTCGGCTTCACTTCGAATTAGAACCCACAAATGTAAGCCTTGGGATTATTCATTATCAAATTTTTTACATGTTTAAATTTATTTACATGTACATTTTACATGCATTCTGTTCGGCATGTTAATGACAAAGATAAAAAACACTTGCCTTGAAAGTTGAGTTTAGCTTGCTTTTTATCAAAAAGTAATTGCAGAACAGCAAAATTAATCCTCATCCAGGAATAACAAAGTTCCATGCTTTATTTTAAGATGTGTTGCCAGATTTTGAAATAAAACATTTCAGAGAAAAATATCTATACTTTTTAGACATGTGGATGACTGATAATCGCTGGGACAAAGTTTAGATTAACTTTTAGAGATATTATTTTCATATTATTTTGCTTTTTTTGTGATTTACATCTTGCAAACATTCATATTTATAAATAAAAAACTCTTGAGAAAAAAATCACTTTTTTTTTTTAAATCTACACTGCTCGACATTGAAAATGCAACACCAAGAAGGAGTGGTTAGAAATTGATGAAATTTGGTAAGAAGACAGAGACAGCATGGAACAATAAGTGATATTTATTTCAAAATAAATAAGCAAAATTTAGAGCGAGGACGGCGTCGGCTCAGTAAGAAGTAGGACCACCGCGGACAGCGATGCACGAAGAAACACGTCTAGGCATGGAGTCAATAAGCCTGCGGATGGTGTCCTGAGGGATGGCACTCCATTCCCTTTCAACCATTTGCCACAGTTCGTCCTCTGAACGAGGCAGTGGCAGGTTCTGCAAACAGCGTCCAATCACGTCCCACACATGTTCGATTGGTGACAAGTCAGGAGAGTATGGTGGCCAGGAAAGCATCTGTACACCTCGTAGAGCATGTTGGCTGATTCGAGCACTGTGAGGCCGGGCGTTATCCTGTTGAAAAATTGCATTTGGCAGACCCTGAAGGTAGGGGATTGCCACCGGCCGCAATACATTATCTACATATCGTTGGGCCGTCATAGTGCTCCGAATACGAACTAGAGGTGATACGGAATTGTATGCAATAGCGCCCCAAACCATTATGCCACGTTGTCGCGCTGTGGGGCGTTCCACAGTTACTGCCGAATTTGATCTTTCTCCACGTCGACGCCACCCACGTATGCGATGACTATCGCAGGACAAACAGAAGCGGGATTCATCTGAGAACACTACGGTTTGCCATTCTGCCATCCACGTCGCTCTGGTCCGGCTCCATTCCAAACGTTGGAGTCTGTGCTGTGAGGTCAATGGCAGTCTTCTTAGCGGGCGCCGTGATTGCAGGCCACGTGCAACCAGTCGACGGGAAATGGTTCTGGTCGACACAGGAACATCCAGGGTACCTTGCACATGCTGCAGAATCGACGTACAAGTGACTTGCGGGTCCGCCACAGCTTGTCGGTGAATCCGTCGATCCAAGCGGTCTGACGTCACTCTGGCTGCACCTGCACCCCTCAATGTGGCTACATTTCCTCTTTCCAACTATCTCCGACACAGCCGATGCACAGTGCTTGCATCCATGTGGGTTATCAGCTGCAATTTGACGTATGGACCAACCTCCCCTTCTCAGTCCGATCACCATACCCCTCGTAAAGTCGTCTATATGCTGGAAGTGTCTTCGTTGAGGACGGCGTGGCATTTCCTCCTATCACACGTATCCTTCGAGACAAAAACCAAATTTCTCCGATAATTAGTCTGGCAGAAAACCAACATGAACATAGCCCACTTTTCAACTTCATTCTCTTATATCTTACTTCACGTGCGTCGGAGAGCTGCGCATTTCATATCATTTGCATAACTCAGTGACGTGCGTCTACGGTAAAACTTGCATGAATTTCTGACCACTCCTTGGTGTTGCATTTTCAATGTCGAGCAGTGTATATTCCATGGATTGAAAATGGCACCTGTGGGACAGGGCATGTGAATGACATTTCAGTCAAATATCCTTTTTTTAAATGAATAATAATTAAATATTGACATTGTTGATACCGGAAATTATAGAACAAAAGACGCATAAAAATATTCCCAAAATAGTTTTTTATTAAATTAAAAACAAAAAGAGCAATCAGTATGGAACACAAATTTGCCCATTTTTGTAGAATTACCCATATCTATTAAGATACATCGATAGTACGATTCCCAAAAAGTGACAGGAAGTAAAACCATTACGGAAGGAGTGATGGGCCAAGAAATCGTTGGCAAATGAGACCACGAATGTACAAGACAAAAATGTCTATTAAGCCTTAAGAAATTTAGATGTATGACTTAATTACCATTTTTAACTGAATAGTACTGAGATTCTTTCATCGCACAGATTTTTTTCCCCAGATTTTTTCTAACTTACTTCAAAAACTCTATTCAAGTTTTGTAGTAACTAGTGCTTTTTATATGGCCTCACTTGGTGCCCCAATGAAATTTTTACGTTCGGATTACTCTCGCACTGAATAAAAAAAATAATTAGATATAAAAAATAATTAGCTATTCCTGGTAACCTCAATTTAGTTTCAAAGGAAAAGTTTTTTTTTTTCTTAAAAAAAATGCTATTTCACTACTTACACTCCTCCTCTCCTTTTAAATAACTGGCATTTAAAATTCAAACCTAGAGTTATGCAATACATTTAACTTCAAAGAGCAAATTCAGAGATCTTTTAAAACTTTAACGTAATTTCGGTAATAATACTTTTTAATTGCGCTTTTTCTTAGAAATAAATTTCAAAGCTCAATGCCAAAAGAAATGCTTTACAATACGGAGCAGTTGGGAAAAAACGTTTTTCCGGAAAGTGCTATAAATAGTGAGTTTTTTTTTTTTTTTTTCCCTTCTTCTTCTTCTTCTTCTTCTTCTTTTGGGCAAAAGAGAACATTAAATAACCTATAAACTGTGCGAAACAACCTCAAAGGAAGTAGCTTTCAGAAGATGCTTACAAAATTATTTAGTTATATTTACGAATAATTGCTGATGTAAATAAAAAATGGAAGTTTCTGCTTTTAAAAATGTCAAATGTTTCTGAAATTATGTACATCAACACAGAAATTATTTTAAATCTTGCTATGTCCGTTAGAACCTTCAGTTAATCAGGCCCACTGAATTAAGCTTTCACTTTAATTAACACTTTTAGTTTATTGTTATCGAGACTTCAGGACATAATTTCTATTTGCGGAATATGTAAGTATTATTTCTTGAAATGGCGGTAAATATTTTGAATGTTTTTCAAAAACCTGTATACCTGATATGTATCTTATAAATACCAAATATTCTCTATAATCTTAATAACAGAAAGACATGTGGGTAAAATTTGTGACTGAAAATTAAAGAGCAGTACGAAAAAAGAATTTTTACACGAATAAAAATTTGCATGACTATATTTAACATTTTATCCTTGCTCTGAGTAATATACCATTTTTTCCTTCATTACTCTTTCAAATATTAAAAGTTTGTTACTGTTGTTAACACTATTTAAAAATGAAATTCTCTTTTTACATTATTATACTCCATTAGCTTTATTGCAAAACGTCATAAAAACGTTTTCCAGGTTAATAGTGAAGCAAATAGCAATTAACTTTTTAAAATATGTAGGGGAAGACCGCCTATATTGGACCTCTGCTTAAATTGGACCTCGGGCTTAAAATCTAGTACAGAGATCTGTGCTACACTTTAACAGTAGAAATATAAAGTTTTAGGAATAAAACCAATGTGTATGAAGTTTCACCACGCTCTGAACTGTTTAGCGTGAGTTACGGCTAGATTTGTGTTGAAAACGTGCGAAATCTTATTTCGCACACTTGTTTCTAGAAGGATAACTCAAAAACTTGTGAGTTGAGGTAAAATGCTGTTACAGTATTATAATCTGTGTTTAATAAGGATTACATCGATGTATTTACATGCGCAATTGTGATAATTTTTAACAGAGCAATGAACTGAAGAATAAAAAATGGCGTGTTTTCCTTTATTGGACCGAAAAAATTTTCCTATATTGGACCGGTGGTCCAATTTAAAAATATGATTTTAAACAAGACTTTTTATTAATCGTAACATAAAATAAGTGACTCATCTTATTTAATAGCGTAGTTAAAATTATTTTAATCATACTTAACAACCTATTCACAGTATTCATTTTAACTTTTTTATCAAGCACATTTTTATCAAGCAGAAGCTGCAACTTCTTAAAATGTATGCTTTTTTTTTCTTTATCTATTAAGCTGAAGTTTCAGGTTGTTAAACATAGTTATTAACTTGAATAAAATTCTTGCTGGTTTATAGAGAGAAAAATATGAAATTCTTCGATATTTTCGAAAAGATTTTAAAATGAAACAATTTATATGCTACTAAAATGTTCAATGTAGATGAAGCTGGTCTTTTCACTGTTCAAAAGTCCCAAAATATATTGACGTATAGAGGCAAACACCATGTTGGAGCAGTAATGAGTGGTGAACAGAATTTCGAGCTCCCATGCTCATTTTCAAAAGTTTACGTTCCATGTATGAATTTCCCGTAAAAGCATCCCCAGATGAGAAATATTCTTGTTCAAAAAATGGTTGGATTACAAACGATAATTCACACAGTTGATGCAACATTTCATCAAAACTGTTAAGCCAAGAAATGTAAAAAGAATGTTTTCGATTAATGGACAGTCACAGCACTTACATAAAGAACATTGATGCAATAAACTTGACAACGAGAACGATAAATGCTTTCTGTTTAAGCACATCATGCACGTAGATGTGGTCTTTATTCAGTCTCTGTCAACATATTTTAATCGAGCATGTGATACATGGAGGCGAGAACATCCAATAAGATCCATTATCTAATATCGCATAGGAGAACTGTTGGGTAACTCTTACGGGCAAACAGCAATCAATGCCATGGCAAATGCTGTGAGTTGATTCCAAAGAACAGAAGTTTGGCCTGTTTATTGACATGTGTTTAATGACATTGATTTGGCTGCAGTAGAATTAGAGGTAAGTATAGTCCAGACAAAACGACTCAAAGTGAACAGGTTACATGCTCGGAGTAAATTGTACACCGTGTACAAGAACTAGCTACGACTTAACATGATTAAGTACATTAAATACCATCGGCGAGTTTTTCCACACTGCCTAAGTGAGGCCGAAGCAAAAGAAATTGTATTTCAAATCCTGGAAAAAAGCTGTATAGTTCAAATATAAATTATTCTACGTTTTCCTGGTACGGTCCAATTTAGGAAGCGCATGGTTCAATTTACGCGCATATATGCCTAAATTGGACTTTTGCTACTTTTTATAAGATAATTTTTTAAAAAATAATTTTCATATTTTCAGAAAATATAAGCTCCTAGGGCGGTTCCTGATTAAATTTAGCTTACGATGCCCTATTTGACATTTCTGTTTTGCTTCACATGGAGCTACACAGGCCTCCTGTTCTTAGGGGGTCCAATATAGGCGGTCTTCCCCTAACATTAAAAAAAATTAAATTAAACGTTACATTTTGAAGAAAAGTCTAATGATCTAAAAATATTTCATTGAAATTATTATTCATAAGCTAGTTGATAATTTATGTGTTGTAACGTTATCCATATATTCGTGTGAAGATATTTTTACTGCTTTATTGAAGCAATTCAGTTTCTTCTCTAATCCCTTCACTTCATATTGAATTTGGATCACTGCCAATTTTTATTCCTCTGTCCTGGCAAACCATCCCGTTTCGTGAAGACATAAGCTTTTCAAACTGTTCAGAGAACTGAATAAAGAAAAATAGAAGACGTTCTTGGTTTGAAATGTTTTTGTGGGATCAAAAGATTTATTCCTTTTAAATTCGAAAAAAAATGACGAATTAAAAATGCGTTGGATTAACAATAGGTAAGCTTAACAAATAGTTATTTTTATTTCAAAAGAGAGATTAAAGTAAAAGCAAATATAATAAATTATCCCTGGTAAAAATGGCATAATGCGAAAAAATGTGCAGTGCAGAAAAAACGGAACCTCTTGAAGCTGGATAGTGATTGAGTTTTATAGTACGATGAATAAATTATTGCAATGAAGTTAATAGGGAAAAAATCCGTTTAAATCATTAATAGAATGGAGGCTGTGTACCTCATTGTGAATGTATAACTCTAGCAGTTTTGTATTACTTTAGCTTTTATTAAAAATGCACGCAAACTCAAAATATTATAATTTCATTTTAATTGTCACTGTTCTTCTTGACACATTTTTCTGAGATCACATTACATATTTTATAGAAATGTAAATTACTTTTAAACTATATATTTTCTAGTTTGAGTGAGCATTTCGATGGGAATATTTTAATAATTGAAATTATGTGCATTTTTTTAGTTGCCGCCAAAGACTAAACTCTTTTTGCGCACTGTTCTTGCTGTTATTTCAGAAATGTAACTATTACTGCTTAAAATTAGCAAGGGGAGGTTTAAGTGAATTAATAATCACGGATTGAGTTGTGCTTATTTGGTTGCAGACGCATTGCATTAGAAAGTAACTATACTGCAAATGTAGTACAATACATTTTAAAGCCATTGACCAGTGTGTGTGTTCACCCATCACAAAAACTCACAATTGAGATGAGAAAATATATTTTGAGCAAAACTTATATTTATCGGTGTCGTGGTCTAATAAATGTATCACAAATTACATAGGGGAAGACCGCCTATATTGGACCACTGCTTAAATTGGACCTCGGGCTTAAAATCTAGTACAGAGATCTATGCTAAACTTTAACGGTAGATACATAAAGTTTTAGGAATAAAATCAATGTGTATGAAGTTTCACCAGTCTTCGAACTGTGTAGCGTGAGTTACGGCATGATCTATGTTGGAAACGTGTAAAATCTTATTTTGCAGTCTTGTACCTAGTAATATAGTACAAAAACTTGTAAGCTGAGGTAAACTGCTGTTATAGCATGATAATATGTGTTTAATGAGGATCACATCTATGTATTTACATGCGCGGTTGTGATAATTTTTAACAGAGAAATAAACTGAAGAATAAAAAATGGCATGTTTTCCTTTATTGGACCGAAAAAAAATTCCTATATTGGACCGGTGGTCCAATTTAAGAATATGATTTTAAGCAAGACTTTTCATTAATTGAAACATTAAATAAGTGACTCATCTGATTTAATAGCGTAGTTAAGATTATTTTAAGCATACTTTAACACCTATTCTTGATATTCAGTTTATTTAAATCAAGTACATTTTCTAGAAGCTGCAAATTCTTGAAATATTTGTTTTTTTTTTCTCTTTTCCCATTAAGTTGCAGTTTCAGGTTGTTAAACATAGTTATTAATTTGAATAAAATTTGTGCTGATTTACCGGGGGAAAAAATGAAATTCTTCGATTTGCTCGAAAAGATTTTAAAAAGAAACAATTATTATGCTACTAAAATGTTCAATGTAGATGAAACCGGTCTTCTCACTGCCCAAAAAGCCCCAAAATATATCGACATATAAAAGTAAACACCAATTTGGAGCAATAATGTGTGGGGAACGTGTTAGAAACACACTTGCTACTTGCTGCATGAGTGCAACAGAATTGCTACACCCCCTCCCTCCCCATACTATATTCAAAAGAATACGTTCCATGTATTTGCTTATCGTAAAAGCACCCACTGATGAGAAATATGCTTGTTTAAAAAAAGGTTGGATCACAAACGATAACTCACCACAATTGATACAATATTTCATCAAAACCGTTAAACCAAGAGCATGGATGCAATAAGCTTGGTTAACGAGAGCGATATAATAATGCTTTCTTTTAAGGCTACAATGGAGTATGAAAATCATTTTTTTCAATTTTGAAGATACAGTTCTGAATTTTTAATGAGTTTTAGACCCTTATGAGGGGAAGTAATGTATAAAGTTTTGTTGTAAATTTCTGAATAGTTTTTGAAATACAGAGAATACTGTATTTTTTAATCGTAAATACTTGAACCGCAAAAACCACTCCATGCAGACCAATTTTTTTTAAAACTTGATTCTTTCAATTTTTCTAGAGTTCTTGTTCAAATTTCCAATTTTTCTGAAAAACGTCAATAAAATTTGGATTTAAAGCAGATTTAAAAAAAAAAAAAAAAAAAGAAATGAGAATACTGAAAATTTGCTCCCCAACTTTTTTTTTATTTGTATATTTTGATCAAGATGAAAAAAACTCAGAGTGATTAAACATATATTGAACTGCAGGGAGCATTTGGAAGATACGCATGAATTTAAATTTTACGATTCTGAGATATATGCATTTAAATGAAACATTTGGTTACAAATGTACTGACAGAATACTGAAAGAATAGCTTATAACTTCGGTAAAAATAGTACGAATTGAATTTTTTTTGTTATGAATTACGCACAGTTCAGAGATTAATTTTAAGAAAAAAATGAAAAATCAAAATTTTGGTCAATTTTTCGCATTTTAAGACTCCATTGTAGCCTTAGCACACCATGCAAGATGTTATCTGTTTTCAGCCTCTGTCTACATATTGTAATCGAGTGTGTGATACATGGATGCGAGAACATTCAATGAGATCCATTACCCAATATCGAATAGAAGAACTGTTTGGTAACTCTTATGGGTAAACCTCAATCAAGGCCATGGCAAATGTTGTGAGTTGATTCTAAAGAACAGGAGTTTGGCCTGTTAATTGACATGTGTTTAGCGGCATTGACCTGGCTGGAGCAGAGTTCGATGTAAGTAGTCCAGTTAAAACTACTCAAAGTTAGCAGGCTAAATGTTCAGTGTAAGTTGTACTGTTGTACACCATGTACAAGAACTAGCTACGACTTAAATTAGTACAAGCTCTGCATAATCAGCGGATAGTTCTCATCAAAGCATGATTGTCAACTTTAACTATGATTTTGTAAAGGCCAGGCTCATATATCAATTTACCTAAAAAATATATAACACAAAAAGGAAAGCTATCTTAGCAATCATTCTGACGCCGTATGAAAGAAGCATAGAACAGATAAAATCACACGAGAATAAGCAAAAAACTGCACAAAACAATTGTTATTGCAATATTTTTCATAGAGATGAAGCGCAAAACATGATTAAATGCATGAAATGCTATCGGTGAGTGTATCAACACTGCCTAAATGAGACCGAAGCAAAAGAAACTCTATTGCAAATCCTGGAAAAAAGATGTATAGTTTAAATATAAATTATTCTATGATTTTCTGGTAAGGTCCAATTTAGGAAGCGCATGGTTCAATATAGGCGCATATATTCCTAAATTGGACTTTTGCAACTTTTTGTAAGATAATTTTTTAAAAAATAATTTCCATATTTTTAGAAAATATAAGCTCCTAGGGCGGTTCCTGATTAAATTTAGCTTACGATGCCCTATTTTGTATTTTTGTTTTGCTTCACATTGAGCGACACAGGCCTCCTGTTCTTAGGGGGTCCAATATAGGCGGTCTTCCCCTACTTGTTTCGAACAAAAGAAGAAAAAAAAAGAGTATCAGCATTAATTTAAAGCTACTATGATATTTGTTTCATTAACGATAGCAAAAATACTCTGTTTAAAATCAAATTTAACCCTTTTTTGCTAAGAAACTATCCTCTGTTTATTTTCTTATCATTTATTGATTACGCAGAAGATAAACATGTGACCCAGTAGAAAGCGTTAGTTTTCAGAATAACGGCTAGAATATCAATCACTTTAAAATGGGGAAGAAAGAAATTCCTTTGCGTCTAGATATCGTGAAAGGAAATCTCAAAAATATTGATTTTTGTCTTTAAGCAGTAAAATGTTTTTGTAACCTTTAACTTATTTTTTAGGGTCAGAGAAAAGGGTTTCAGAAAACTTTTTTTGCTCATTGGTTTACTTTCTTTTCCTTCTGTTTGTGATTATCATTGCCTTTGTTTACTTTGAATATGTTTTAGAAAATAAAAAAATACATCTAAAAAATATTGCAAAATCAACTTTAAAAGTATAAAAACCTCACAGCATAAAAATTCATTAAACTTTCTCAGTTGAAATTCAATAGTTTGAAACAAAAAACCGCCTTAAATATAAAATTATATGCATCTAATGGGTTTTACTTCTTAATTTGTATAGCTTTCAGTACTTATATCGGTGTTTTTGTGAATACAAAAAACTAAATAATTTTTTTCAAATGAGTTTATGTAACATTTTTTAAAAAAATCCTCAATGCAGACCATGCGAGACTAAAGCAAATTAAAAATCATTGCGTAGTTAAAATATAAACTATACGCAATTCCTCATCCCTTTAACTAATCCACGACAATCTATAGCTATAACTTCTGTTTAGTATTACGATAAAACTATTTTTTTAATTAAAATATTTTAAATTCAAGCGAATATTTTGTTCAATACAGTATCGATTCCGTATACTTATGGAAGATATAACTCAATTGCAAAGAACTAAAGAAACACACAAACCAATGAGAGACTGAATAATTTACTTGCAAATGTTACACGAATTTTTGTTTTTAACGAATTAAAACTAAAATATTTTAATTTCTTAAAAGTTCGTTCTGAAATTGAATTAGAAAGCAATTACTCTTCGGAAGAAAGTTCTTTTTGATTGGATATTTGTTACGTATTAGTTTTAATTTTCTCCTCTGTTTTTACAAGTATTAACTTAAGAAAAAAATATATAGGTTAACTGATTATAATGACAACTACCATTGCTATAGTTACATGAACTTAAAATCTGCTGTTGTAATATTGTGCAACTATCGTAGTTTTAGTTGGCGATTACTGCAGATGAATTATTGTATTTGTTTCTTCAATGCAAAACATGACTGCAATTTAATAGGGAACTAAGTTTTAGTATCGGTCTAGAGAAAGTGCGAAACTGAAAATAATTCCAAGATCTTTTTTCCTTTTCTTATCGAAATATTTTCTTTAGTTTACTTTGGCTTAATGCTAAAAAAATAAAGACATTTTATTTTTCCGTGTCAAAAATATCATTACTGGAAACAACAATAAAAAACAGGATATATATATATATATGTATATATATTTTTTTTATTTGAATTCTTGTTCTATAAATATTTACAAATCAACTTTCGAATCTTCGTTAATATTACTATTTGAGTGGCTTAATAATGTTCTTCTTTCTCTTTTATAGTTTCTTATTATTTACAGAACCAAGGATATGAACTCATGCTAAATTGCATTTTTATAGATCATTGAATTTAAATAACCATTTTTCATGCATTAATCATTGAGAAATAATAAAAACTCCGGTATATTCTGACTCACTTTTTCCCTTTTAAAATCTACCAAAAAGAAAATTCCCAAACTCTTAACTTTATTACGTTGGAAATATTACTCCTTGAAGCCTTATAAATGCGACATAATAATGGAAAATGCATTTTCAATTAGTTTAAAAGCTTTGGGTATATAAAGTACGCTTTTCAACTATATATCATTTGATCCTTACCTGAGCTCATCTTATCCATCATTGTCAGAATCCTATTGTTCGTAGTGAAATGAAGACAATATCACTATGAAGGATAATGTTTTTTTCGCTTAACAAATTTCTATTTTGGAGTGAGCGTCAATTTTGCTTTTGCTGGAATAAATGAATGCCAGGTGTGCTTCAATTTCTACGTAATAAAGATAAATAGAGGTTTAAAGCGAACTTCTTGGGAATCAGAAGAAAAGCAATTAATAACAGTTATAGAGAAAAAATTTCATAACAGAGCATTCAAAGTAGAGATGGCTTGAGACGGGATTTTGCCGAAGCGCCGAATACTGACGCTTCGATCAACTAATGGCCAAAGCTTCTGCCGAAGCTTCAGATGTTGCACTTATCGAAGTTTTCGCGTTGAACGTATAATAAATGCAGACAATAGTTATACTGAACTCCAAATGTTTCAATATTCCTAGTGTGAATCAATGCTAGGGGCTGGATTTAAGTTTTTTTTTTTTTTTTTCGTTGTTTTCTAATACACTTTTATTTTATAGACTGTATGAAAATAGCGAAATTTATGCAATAACGTATGATATAATCTTTATTTTTGCCCATCACGTCCGAATTAAATATGCTTCCCTATCTCGCATTTCATAAACACCAAATTTAAGTAATGATGTTCTCTAGTTTGGCCATTTTTAAGTAGTTAAACGAAAAATTGTAGCAAAAAAACCGGACTAATGTCAGTAATAATCATAAAAAATGCATTTAATAAATAATTAGGATTTCATTGCCTGGGATGTTTCAAATAAAAATAACAATTAACTTTTTGCTGGAATATCACTTTATCTCAAAGAAAAAGAGAAAGATTAATGACCTGGAAAACTGCAGTTCATCGTTAATTAGGGTTCAAAAGGAAGACTAATATTTTACTGCGAATATTACAATGCAATTTTAACTTTCCAAATCGTTAACGCCTGGTTAATTTCCCTTTTTACAGAGGATGAGCATTAAAATTTCTGAAAGATAGATTTCAAAGCTTTTTTTTTCTTTGATGTATAACAGCACAACTTTAGCACTCGATTAAAATACAGTGAAACATACTTTTACGAACTCATAAAATTATCAAAATAAATTTCAAGTAAAAGTATAGTTTAAATTAAAACCTTCATTTTATTTCTTTTTGAGCGGTTTAGGCTGTAATATTAAAGTTTTAAGACCTGCAGTCACAATTTTATAGAAATATTAGGTATTATGATGTCGTACATGTGTGTAGTTGCAACCGGAATTATTTTACCGGATAAATATTTTTGCAACTTATTGTTGTATCTTGGTACATAGAAAGGCATATTTTACCATTTTCTACATTTATAACTAATTAAACATAAATAAATTAATTATAATTTAAATTAGAGTAAAATGTATGTTCGGAAAACTTAATAAAGTGTGACTTAGGAAGATGGGAATAAGTAGGGACGTCATTTCATCAATGTAAGAGTTTTTATTATTTTTAAAAAATGATGGTTGCTTAAGCATCTTTTTAAAATTTCTAATAAAATACCGTAAAATGGGGTGAATCGGAACACTTTTCAGCTTTAATTGTAAAAAAAATAGTTAAGATTTTTTTTTAATTAGATTTTTAGGGTAAAAACTTCGGTCTTGCATTGCTTTTGATATTCCAAGCAAAGACAAAACATTTCGAACAGTTATTATTCATATATATAGGAATTTAGGGGTGTTCCGAATCACCCCGCTGATAGGGGTCAATCGGAACACATGTTAAAATTTTTATTTTTTTCAATTTAACCTGTGATAGGTCTCACAAACATGAGTAATATTGATGGGGGAGAATAAGAAACAGATAGTTACTGTCAAATAAAAGTTTATTTTCTATACCAGTAAACGTTTATAATTTGTCAGAATTAAAAATAATTTTGAACTTATGAAAAATTAAAATTAATTTTAACCCTGCTGCTGTGTTCGTCCCGAACATACGTATACTGTGTTCGGGTCCAAATGGACCCAACATATGTAATTTATTCCCTAACACCGCTTTTTTTATATTTTTTCGAGTTTAATTGTTATATTTGATTTTATTAGAAACTTCCAAACATAAATCACTCAATTTTTGTATTTTATTTTACATATTTAATCCGAGAAAACACATAAATAAAATTTAAATATTATAGCAATTCCAGTTTTCGTACTAAAGAAAACTAACAAAATTATGTAAGCTGTCACTTTAAGAAATTTACTAGAAATTTTTAAGCTTAAAAAGAAGTGTTAAAAATGGAAATACGAACAGTACAACATTTGTATGAGATGTACAGATTTATGTACAGAATCATATGCGCGGGGGAAGCGGCGGAGAGAGGGGGTAAAAGGGAATTCCCCTCAGATAGGCATAATTGCAGAGTTTGCAGTTCTATGAAAGTTAACCTTGAAACATTTTCACTGGTACTGATTTCAATTCATAGAAAGGAAGAAATGGTATTCAGAAAGAAAAAAAAGAAGAAAAAAAATGAATGAAAGAAAAACAGAAGATAACCATTAAAAAATATTTAAAAAACGTACAAAAACAATGAACAAATGTTTTATTTATTGTTTCATAAATTATGAATAAAATAAACAAGCATAAAATTATTTTGTTTCTCTGATACATGCTTTTTAATCATATGGGTCCAAAAGGACCCGAACACAGTATTAGTAAACTTTTTTTTGACAAGTAGGGTTATACTTCAATCAAAACAAAAAAAATATGTGTGTAATATAACATGAAAATGAACACATTCATGAAGTTAAAACGTTATACCAACGTTACTCGAAAATTTATAAGCAAATGAAATCTGTTTTGGGTCGAAAAGGACCCGAACACAGTAGCAGGGTTAAGAATGCTTTTGAATTAAAATACAAAGCTTTAACATAAATTGAAGTCACTCATATCGTCCACAAATATGTACTTGTCCTTAAAACTAACTGTCCTTAACATTGTGGCTTGGCTTAAGTTTTTTTCATAACATCTTCTGTGATGAACGCTGCCTTTTCTTTAGTTTCTTGAAATCTCTGCGTTTTGTGGATTGTCCTGTAAGATTTTCCCACTTATTCATCACTGTCTGTGTGCTGGAGTTTTGCTACATAAAGTCTGTATGACTTTCCCCCATGTATTTTAGGTAAAAAGAAGTCTCCTGGAGCAAAAATCTTTTTAAATCTGCAACTTTCTGTCATTCTAAGATCTAGTTGCTCACGAGAAGAGATAAACAGTAATAAATCCTTGTTCTTGTCTTGACTAGAGAAATTGGGGTTAGAATCTTGATTTTTCAAACAGTTTCCTTTAAATAAGTTTGAATTGGAACAACAGAACCAAGTGTTCCGATACACCTCGCAATTTTTTTCCTATGGCATTTTTCAGAATTCTTCATTTTTATGACACAATTTTTAAAAAATGTAAATTCTAATGTGGTATTCTGTTGTTCAGATACATGCATAATTGAAACATACCACTCTTAGGTTTAAAATATAAGAAGGTTTGTACTTACATATGAAGTTTTGCAGTCTATGAAAACGTGATGTTTTCTAGCATTCCACGTGCAGCCCTCCTTATAAGCCAGTAACGTTGCCAGATTGACAAAAGTAATTTTTTCCTACTTCCTATGATCTTACCTTTCTAAAAAAAATTAATGGCGAAAAATACCCAATAGTATATTTATGAAGAATTTCTTTGTACGGTCGGGAAGTTTTGTTCCGATTGACCCCGCTGTTCCTATACACCCCATTTTACGGTACAAAATATTTTTCAGGAACAATTATTTATAGTTACAAACTCGTTGTATGTGGTATACGCCACTTGTACTAATTATTTATACATTTGTATTTCTACATCTGAAATTATAGCATATGAAAGATGAATAAAGAATTCATTATCGTGAGTGGTTTGAAAGTTTCAAAAACATATCAAGAGCATTTAAGAGATTGTAACGGTAGTGATGTTTTCACTAACGATGGATATGTGTATCTACGTATTAATTTAAATGTGCAATGGGTTTTTTTTTAGGATTAAAAAAATAATAATAACAAGTATATCGTTTACATTTAAATTATTTAATTACATTTTTATGCACATTCGTGTAACTACTGTTTTCAATCGGCGAGACAGATGGAGCTTATAATTTTCAGCTGAAACAGAAAATTCAAATACCATTTTCAGTTTCATATATTTTCTTCTTTTGAAATAAAAAATTCGCAACAACTTTTTTCGCACATTGACCTTTGGATTTTTTATTTAATTTATTTATTTTATTTATTGTTTTTCTTCTTCTTCTTTTTTTTTTTTTTTTTTGTTTAATAAAAAACACTTTTACTTCGACCCTTAGAAAACATTCAAATTTCATAATTTTGTTTGTTATTTTCAGTTTATATAAAACGAAAATATATAGAAATTAAAATGGTGCTTTTTTTGGCTTTATGATAAAAAAAACAAGGTCCATCTGTCCCGCCGACATGCATAAAAATCGGCTGCATATGAATATTGTGCTCTAAAAAATACTTTTTCCAATGTTAAGATATGTAATAAATTAATCTAAAAATATCGCTGCAGTTGTTGTTTTTTTAATTATTTCTTTTAGTCCAAATAAAATCCCTCTTGCCCCCTCATTTTTTATCTTGCCCCTCTTGCCCCCCATTGCCCCCTTCTATAAAGCAGGATCCCCCCTTAATTGGATTTAAAAATGTGGAAAGTTTAACATTTTAGATATTCATAATAAAAGCTATAAGAAATTGATCAGTTTCTCTTAAAAATACACTATCGCAATCATGACAGTAGAATATTGCACTCTAAAATAATGGCCTCAATAAATTTAAAATATCATCCCTTGTTTTTTACTATCATGTATAAGTTGCAGCAATCGCATCAGTTTTCCCGTCACTAAATTTAAATTGCAGAAAACATTATTTCCTACATACTCAAAACAAATAATAAGCAAAAGAAAGAATACAGAGCTTTATTTTCCAGATTCTTGTAAATCTTACATTGCTATATATCTGAAGAATAAAAATTCAATTTTCTCCGAACTACTTTCAGAAAGTTGTCCCATAAATATTCTCTTTAGAAAGCGCTTCTTTTTAATTAAATATCACTTTTGTTTCTCTAGTGCAAACCAGATGTGTGATACGATAGTGATTTTTTTACGTTATAAAACTACCTTTTATTTTCATTCGTTACAAATATGACAAGATCTAATTATCTAAGAGGATAGATTTTTTTGCTCAATTAACAACCCATGGTTATTTTATTCATGTAATCAGAGAAAGTCCCTTAGCCTACTTCCAGCGATTTACTGTGAATAAAATGAAACAAACGCATCCAGAAGTAATCAAACAGTAAGAAAAATTTAGATCCATTTTGCCGCTCACTGTCTAATATGTATTTCGTAATTAAATTTTTAGCTCCGTTGCAAGAAAGAACACTTTGCAAAAACATTTGCGTGTCTACCATTATGTTTAAATGTTATTATGAATTTTCTACAGTTTTCTTGCTTTGTTTAGTTCTTTGACCTGCTTGTGTATCAAAATTGCAAGTTCTTCAAATATTATAAGCAAACTAGGCGAAATATGAAAAAAAAAAAAAAAAACATTTTCATTTCCTTCTTCCCAGAATTCAGCATTTATGAAGTAAACGGAAACGTTCAAATTCCGCATCAAAATTTGATAGGGATATAAAATTCGTACCTAAAGTTTGAAGTACACCTTGCATGCAAATAAAAAAGAGTTAATTAAAAGCAGTTAATTTGCATTTTCAGACCAGCTTGGAAGAAAGAAAGAGTAAAATCACTAACCTTTAAAAACATCTTTTTTCAAGCAATGAATACCTTCAGATGCTGGGTTTATTTTCGCCACACATGCATCACCAATTCCAACAGTTAAAAATAACTTGAAGAAGCCATACGTCTAATTTGGGAAATTTTCAATTTGCATTAAAAACCGTAGTATCAGTGAAACTAGTAAGAAAAAGACTTTACTTCACTTTCGAGTATTAAATATAGCTCGAAAAGCAAATCAGGCTTGTAACTTTGTTAATAAGTCAAGTCTATATTCTTGCACATCTCACGTTTCTTCGCGTGACAGCCCCACTTGAAAAATACTGTGATTAGAGTATCAGGCACGTGACCAGCTTTAGGAATTATTAGCAGTAGTTTTGTCTTAAAGCTCTTCAGCCAACTTTTCTACTTGTATCCAAATAAAATATATTAAGGATGTTGTTCAGTAAATACTTTTGATGTATTCAACGAGTGTATAAATAACTACATAACAGATGCCCAGGGTAGGCAGATGAGATAATTCGTGGAATAATAATACAAAAGTTGAGAAAAACATATGTTACCCTTATAAAATGTTTTGTAATGAATTCAAAAATATCCTCGAATATAACTGAGCAATAAAATAAAATAAAATTAGTTTTGATTTTGATTGCGATGAGAGCTTGCCCATTAATTAGGGATAGCGAATTCCATTGGGATCATCATCTTTTTGCTCTTTTACAAAACTCATTTTAATTTAAAATGTTCCATTGAAACGAAGATAATTAAATACAATAGTTCTTCCCTTTTATAGTGATTTGGGCAAAAGATTTAAGTTGAATAAAATAAGTAAAATTACTGTATGAATTTGCTAACAAAATTCTTCATTCCGTCAAAAGATTATTTAGGACATTTAATGCTCAAAAAATGAAAAAAAAAATAGTACAAAGAATAGAATTACTGACTTCGTATTAATGTATCGAAAATCATTCACATATCTCCGAATGAGCTTCTTGTTCTTCAGCAGGAATATGTACCTAATAACTTCCAGTTTTTACGCTATATTTTCTATCAGTGTGACACAACTAACCCAAGTAGCATCAACTCATAAGATTTTGCTCGGCCGATCAACTAACTCCTTGTAAACTGATTCTGTAACGCACGATGACATCGTTCCGATCAGTATCCGAGCACGGTTTTCGATGAGCTACTTTTCATCGGAAAGCGACATCCTTCTGATCAACTTTCCCGATGAAACTAAGCCGAGCTATATTCCATCGGAAAACGATATCCTTCCGATCAAGTTTCCCGGTGAAATTCCTCGGCACGGGACTGTTCTGCTCGTAAATTGCTCCAAATCTCATTGTATTCTCATCGGATTTTGCTGCTCGGATTCTGCTTGGCTGATGAGACATATTGGATCATCGGCCGATGAGAATTTCATCGGGTTTCGATGAATGGCCGATCATCGGCCGATGAGATTATGCTGCAAGGGAAAAATGTAACTTTCCATGTAACCCGTATTTGCTTTAATGTCTGATCGTTCAAACGTAAAAGTATACTCCTTTTCTATCATACATGAAGAACTACGTTTTTCCGCCAAAATTGGGAGATCAGTGAAAACTATTTCCCAAAGCGTCTTTGGTTCTTCCAAAAAAGGGAAGTTTTTTGTTACAGGTTAATTCTTTAATACGGAATAAATTCTTGTCATTGTATTTACTTTAGGTAAATCTAAGGTAGAGTGAAGGGAAACGTTTTAACCCGTTTAAGGAAGACGTTTAGTTTTTAAATTAAATTTCATATAAAATGGCACATTGGTTTAAATTTTAGCAAGTAAGTTTATCAACAAAATCTGGACGTTTACGGTTTAGAACAAAATACATTAAAAAGTATTTCTTCTAATATTGTAAAGTCAGGAACTGTATATTACTTAGAAAGAAGAAGCAACTTATCATGCAAAAATACGATATTTTAGCAATACAAGACAAGATCCGGGAGAAAAAATATTATTTAGACCTACAACAAATACAAACTTTTCAAAATTAGGTTCCATAAAAAATGTGAAATGTATTTTTCGTGGAAGAAAAATAATTCAAAATGATTCAATAGCAGCATTTATCTACCATGAACTATGAAATATTTGCTTAAATTTCATAGGAATTTTCCATGAAAAAAAGGAGATAACTTCACTTATATCAATATTTGTAAGGTTTTTCAAATTTGAAAATAATGTATAAATGTAAACTTTTATGCATTCTCCTATCCCTAGTGATATTCTGTTTACTGAATACAGAATGGGAGATAATTCACATTTTCCTCCCAGTCAGGATTCGAACCATAAAGATATAACGTGATCTGTTTACAAATTATTTATAGCCAAACACAGCAGTTTAAAGTGGAGCAGTTTTTGCCGGTTTTATACTTTCTTTAGCATATTATAATGAATAACATTTCGCATTTCCTTACAACTGCGTGTATAAATATGTGTTTTTTACTTGTGTATTTTGGGTAAAAAATTGTATCTACAGATATAATATATATTAATACGTTAAAGAAAATTTATTAACAAGTTAACGAAAATATATATTTAGAGATCTACAGATACGGATGCTTTTAGTCATCTCAGTGTTACTTTGTTAACTGTGAGGTATTAGATGCTATTATTTTCTATTTAACATCAGACAGCCCAAGAAGTCATTTTGACTGCCTTTTAATTACAATTAGAAACACAATTATAAAAATAAGAACAAAGCTTCCTTGAATTTTGTATATTTTTATCCAACATATAAATTCGCTTATTAATTACTGTTACAACGACAATTTATTAACGTGGTAGAAATAACGTGTAGTGGTTGCTTGAGTAGCACTTGGCTATTTCTTTCATTTAAATTTCAAATACAAGCCATTGAAGAACCCGAGCTTTGCCTCAAAATTTTCGAGTTGTACCGTATCAAGTGCTGTCGCTCGCTGGTTTTCTAATTTCACATTAGCTACCAGTTTTTTTTTTTTTTTTTTTTGCTCTCTTTGCTCTATAAGAGGATTTCTGCCTCCAGCTCGTTTAATTCCTATTCTATGCTGATGAGTAGCAAAAAGCACGAAACTGCAGTCCATGGATAGCATAAATGAGTTGGTGGTAAATTGCATTGCATATTTAAATAACATTTTCAAGTAAAGGAGATTTTTAAGAGCAGTTTTTTATTAAAACAGAACCGTAACCTCTCTAAATTCATTACTTTCTAATTTTATTCATTTCAGCAACAGAAAACTAAAGAATATTCCTCACAGTCTAAGAGCTAGCAATGTTTTTGAGTGACAGTTTTCAGACGCCATCTGCCTCTGAAATATATCTTTCTCTATGCTCTTCTAAGCAGAATGGCTGCTTTTTATAGTGATTTTTTAACCAATGTTTGGTAATTAGAAATTGAAAGCTGTCATAAGTGTGTCATGTAATATATCAATTAAAAGCTCTTTTTCTTACCTTTTTTCTGCTATAGTTAGAAAAGAAGTTGCATGTAAAACATTTTGGCTTTTTTTTTTCGTTTTTTAGCAGTTCTATATTTTGTACAATTTTTGAAGTAGAAATCTAAAACTAGGCAGGATTACTTATCTTGTCATATGGGTTCTTTCCACCAATTTTTGTTAAAATCAGGAATGGTAAGGTCAAAAACTTTTTTTCATGATTGATTTGATGCGGAATTACCCAAAAACGACTGAAAAATGACTGTTTTCCACTACAAGTGTGATGCGCAGTAAAAATCGCAACCACTCTCGACCGCCAGACACCAAGCATGCTGCTTAAAAGAGCGTAGGGAGAGATTAGGAGAGCGTAGGGATAGACTTCACCGGACATTTCCACATTGAAATTAAATCACCCATGCATTTGGGGGACGACAAGAAGGGGGGTCGGAAGAAAAACCGCTTTTTGACCATAACTCTTCGAAAATAGCTCGGAATAAGCTATAAATTTCAGTAATTAATTAGCATACTATGTATAATTACTGTACAAATTTTTATGAACGTACCACTCTTACTTCCGAAGATATGAAACATTTTTTAAAAAACGGCAATTTTATTTGAAGGGTTTTTGCTCATAACACGCAGAGTTTTTGATCAAACCTTATCAAAACTTCAGGAAAGATGACAAAATACAAGAGAAAGAACATACTAAAACGGTAAATAAAAATATTAAAAATCCGATGAGATATGAACGTTAAAAGGAAATAATTTTTCACGGCGCATGCGCGAACGACAGAAATTTATAACTACAAAAATATTGTAGCCTGGTTTATACTGCATCTTATAAAAAAAGTTCCAGTTGAATATCGTAAAAATTGAAAAAGATATCAGCGATCTAGTGAGCTGTATTTCATTCATTCGCAGACAATACATAAATGGCGAGGGGTTGTCCACAAATAGTGTGGTGACAATCGAGCATTTTTTTCAATGTTAAATTGTATACAGTTTGAAAATTTATATTCGGCATAGAAGTCACATTTCGCCTATTCGGCCAAAAAGACCTTATACGTAGGTGGCCAAAAGTATCCGGACACCCCCTGAAACGTTGGTTTTGAACGATGACGCAATAACCTTTAATTTAAAAATAGCTCTTTGTGGACAGTCCCTCACTATTTATGTATTGTCTGCGAATGAATGAAATACAGCTCACTAGATCGCTGATATCTTTTTCAATTTTCATGATATTTAACTGGAACTTTTTTTATAAGATGCAGTATAAACCAGGCTACAACATTTTTGTAGTTATAAATTTCTGTCGTTCGCGCATGCGCCGTGAAAAACTATTTCCTTTTAACGTTCATATCTCATCGGATTTTTAATATTCTTATTTACCGTTTTAGTATGTTCTTTCTCATGTATTTTGTCATCTTCTCTGAAGTTTTGATAAGTTTTGATCAAAAACTCTACGTGTTATGAGCACAAATCCTTCAAATAAAATTGCCGTCTTTTAAAAAATGTTTTATATTTTCGGAAGTAAGAGTGGTACGTTCCTAAAAATGTACAGTAATTATACGTAGTATGCTAATTAATTACTGAAATTTATAGCTTATTCCGAGCTATTTTCGAAGAGTTATGGTCAAAAAGCGGTTTTCTTCCGACCCCCCTTCTTGTTGTCCCCCAAAGGCATGAGTGATTTAATTTCAATGTGGAAATGTCCGGTGAAGTCTATATTTTGTATGACTAAAGTTAAAGAACAATTGATCGCTTATTTTGCGATGAACGGTAGATTTTCTTATGAATCTCAAGTGTTTCTATTATTTTGATAACTACCTGTATATTAAAGAGCCAGACATCTTAAAATTGTTGTTTTTTTCGACGTAGCTCTTAGACAAAAAACGTATCCATTTCGACAATAGTATCATTATTTGTTCACAACTTATGTTGAATTCAAATGTAAAATTCTTTGGAAATAGAATTCAAACTCGTCACTTTTAGAGATATTAAAGGATTAAAATGGGCAATTTTTTTTTTTTTTTTTACTTCATTTTTTTTTATTGTATTGACATTTTTCAGCAAACCTATGCACTTTAACATTTTCCTCTAGTGTTGTATCCAAGTGCAGTATTTTTTAGTTGCGGTCCAGCAAAAAAATGGATTGAAAAAAAAAAAACCAGAAATAATATTTTAATTATTTTCATGATACTTCCTGCAATGCAGTTGAAAATCCTATTAAAGTAAATTAATCACAAAACAAGAAACACGCGTCAGCGGAAAAAAGAAAATAACAAAAATGTAAAAAATAAAACAAAAAATGGTCAATCTCATTTTAATTCGATTACCTAGAAAATGAATTGGAAATATGAGACACTTTTTATTTAATTTCATGGAAAAGGATTTCCTGAAAAACATTCCTTGGAGTTAATTAATTCTACATTGAAATATGCTCTGTTCGTTTTCTGCTTAAGGAATGCGAAAAACGAATTTAATATTTGTGCTGTATTTAAAAAACTCGTCGAACTAATCATCCAAGAAATAAAAATAATTATTTTTCTTGACATGTGTACACAGGACTCGATTTTTTGCAACGAAAAAAAAAAAGATTGGGAAGCTGAACTAGGCTGTTCTAGTTTTTTTTTTTTCTTTTTTCCAATTTGTTGAAAAAAGTCATTTTTCTAATGTAAAAAGCTTAAATATAAAACATTAGTGTACTTTTTTTTAATCTTGCAGGAGTTTTTATTTCATGAGTAGGTAATGAAAATTATTAATTCAAAATTACTGTAGTAATCACGAAAAGTATTTAATTAGAACTCAAATACCGAAATTTAAATTAGAAAAAAAACTCCAATACATCTTTGAATGTAAATACTAAAAATAAACACATGTTATCTGCGTCAAAGGCTAACTGTTTTGGGTAATTGCGTTTCGAAGCATGTATAGTTAATTGCTAATTTTGATGGTGTTTTGACAAGACGTGACTATTCAGAATCATGATATTTTAGTTTTTTGGCATCAAAACCAATTATTATATTTTTAAATCAACATAATATTTTTTACTTAATCCATTCATATGTTCAACAAAATTTTCCTCGTTTTTACATGCACATTTGTATTAGTGATATATTTGTATTATATTTACAGCGTGAGTCTCACGGGACTATGACCTTTAATGATTTAGTTGCATTTTTTACCCTATTTTTTGACATTGTAACACTATTATTGAATATGACGCGTACTCTTATTTAATCTTTAAGATCCCTTCTTATTTTAGCAACCCCGAAGTGTGTTATTTACTGCCAGTGTAAATTGGCGTAAGTCATAAAGCAGTGCATTTCTTACATCGGTGAATATTGGTCTTAGTGATGTCAAGGTGTTTGTGTTCGAATAGTTCTTCCATGCTTTCGATTTCACTAAATGTATGTTCGATGTAATACGAGATGACGCAGGACATCGTGCGATATCGTTATTTCCTAGAATTCCATATATTGCTGCGTACATTCATCCTAGAGATAGCTCAAGATTGTACTAATACCACAGTTTATCAGTAATTTGTTCAGTTTGATTTCATTTCGTTATCAGCTTTTAAATCAGTGTTATCCTTATGTGGATCATATTTCATTTCAGTCTTACAACTCTTTCTAGGTGCGTTGATTTTTTTTTTTTTTTTTTTTTTGTTATAGAATGTATAAATATTATTTTCAAAATTTATATATATTATTATTATAAATATTATTTTTTACGAATTCGTTTAAGCATTAATGGGGATTGTTAGAACGAATTGTTTTGTTATGTTTAAAAAGAAAATAATATTAATTTCTTTTACACTAAAAACATATATTGTAATCCTGTGATGGGTCCGAGTTGTAGTTAATTTTACAGTGTAATTGTAAATATTAATGCAAGCACAGTATTTCAATTACTCATTCCGAAATCATGGGTGCCGAAGGTGTGAGAGGGCATCCCTCTGTCTTTAAGAAAAAATATTTTAATAAATGTAATTTTTTTCGTGAAAAATATTCTTTTTGCGAATATTTTTAGTGAAAGAAAATATTAATGTTGGAACTTTTTTTTTATTTTGCGCACTATACTAAGCTAACCGGTTTCCAGAAAGAAATTTTGAAGCTTATAGACAAATGTTTGCATAAAAGAACATAAAAACGAATATATATATATATATATATATATATATATATATATATATATATATATAATATATATATATATATATATATATATATATATATATATATATATATATATATATATATATATATATATATATATATATATATATATATATATATATATATATATCTATATAAAGTTCAGCATTCATTATTTCTATGAAAGTTGGCATTTGATTCACATTTTCTGAAGACTTAATGTTTTATTTTTAAGAAGAAATATAGTGCATAGTTAAGGTATCTATAACAACGTAACAGTAACATATCAATGAAATCTTTTTTTGTTTTATTTTCAATCAAGAAATCTATTAAGATTAAAAATCATGAAGTTCAAATGAAACATATGGAACCTATTTTTTTTTTCTTCTTAATTCAAACTCAGATTTAAAAACTTTTTTTTAAATCAAAATCACTATATTTATCAGTAGGGTGAGTTCTGGTAAGTGCGTCCACGGGGTAAGTGCGTCCACTGGGAATTATATGAACACTGTCCTGAAATGGCTTCTGCAACACATCGACTATGTTAGATAACTGTCTAATGATAATTTCAATAGGTAGAATTCAGGCCTGTTTTCAATAGACGAAACACAATCAGAGACAACTTAAATGTCTTCAAAAAAACTCTAAAGTAAAGATTGAGAAGGTTTTGTTTCAGTTTCTCTTGTAGTCATATCAAGCAATTGAAGTCAAGAAATGCAAGTTGTTTCTTTTGAGTAATAGCTACTAATAACATACATCGGGTATTTTGATCAAATACTCTAACTAAAATTTGTTTATATGACGGTACGCACTTTCTCTTTCTTTAAAGTAAGGTGGGGGTAAGTGCGTACCATTATGATGGGGCAAGTGCGTACCACTATCATGAGGCATATGCGTACTATTATTCGGAACAAGTGCGTACCATTATGATGAGGCAAGTGTGTACCATTACGTGGAAAATCCGACTCTCGTAATTCACCTTTACTTTTGCTTATAAGTCTTTTATAAGCCGATTATAAATCCGACGTCATTTCCATCAAGTATTTATATTTACATTGAATGCGGCATAAGATTTCAATTTTATTCATTACCTCTGAAATATATTGGCTTTTAGATATCAGTTAGTAAATTTTTCGTTGAAAATAGCAATCATAAGCTATACTTAATTTAAACCAGAATGACAAATGAAGCAATGAAATTAAGTGAAACGCTAAATAAGGAACCAACTGATTCAAAAAACGAAGGTGGAGTAATGAATAAATTATATTTAAGAAAATTAAGAACACCTTGTGAAAAACTGTTTCAATGTACAAAAAAAAGTAAAAGTATCATATGATGATCAATTATTTTCTTTTTTTTCTCTTTATTTTGTGTTTTCTCTTACTGCTGCTGATTCTAATAAGAAAAATATTTTAAAACCGTATTTATTCAAAAAAAAAGGAAAAAAAAGAATTTTTGACTCAGGTCACCTAACGATCTACCATACAAATAGAAGAAAAGAAAATCACATTGGTACGCACTTACAACAACGCTACTGGATGCACATGTCTCATCTTACATTTAAGAAGGGGTAAGTGCGAACCCTGGCTTAAACACAGACCGATTAATGTATTAAACCAAAATAAACTATGTAGACTATAAGTGCTTATTACTAAATAAAAACAACTTACATTTGCTCACTTGGTCTTATTAAAAGAACAGAGGAAGAATCACAAACACAGCACTCTCAATCTTCAAATCACACTTGTTCGCAAAACACGTGGGATATCACTGATTGCGTTTCATCCATACAATCAAGTGCTGATCTCTAGTATTAGGAATTATCCCAATGCAACTACCTAACATATTTATGTGTGCCAGAAGTTTTTTCTTGCTCATATTCACATAATTTGAGGTGGACGCACTTACCCGCTAGGTAGGGAAAGTGCGTACCTTAGAATAGGTGTCATAAACCAGGTCCCAAAACCTATGCTTATAGTTTATTTGACCTATTATATGCTTGAAAATCTTAGTAAAGGATCTGGAAAGAAAACTTAAAAAAAAATGTGAGTGTACAAGATTTTTCAACAGAGCAGCATCCTTGAGAACATAAACTTTGAAAAAAAGTGTACGCACTTACCAGAACTCACCCTAAATAGCTTAAAACATAATTAATACCTAAGTGCTTCAAATTATGTTTTGCACAGTATCAGCTACTTATCTTACAAATAAATATGCTAATCATTTCATTTTGACACACAAGCAGGGTTGGCAGACTTGAAAAATAATATAACACATTTGTATATATTATTGTAAGACTCCAATATGTGGTCATGGTTCTTGTGTTTTGAAACCCAAAAATGCCCCTGGCACATGTGTAAAGAAGACAAAACACCGTTTAGATTTTAAGAGAAATACGAAAAATGACTACACATTTAAATATTTCAAAGCAAGACGGAGATTTTGTATACATCTTTAAAGTACTAGTTTTGCATGTTGTTACATAACATCTGAATAACTCGAGAACAAGTTAAAAAAACTGAAAGAACTTTCAAAAAGAAGCGTTTAAACAGAAAAAGAATTATTTTTGCAAAACGCATTGTTCTGACGAAAAGGTGAGAAAGTTCAGTTGTGCATATAATAAGACTTTTCAAATGCGTGATTTGCATTTCTGCTTTTCCGTTTCCGCTCGAGGGCATCTTCCTAGTTTCGTTGACTTAACATTTTAGAGACGTGTTACATGTAGCAAATTCCAAACTCATGAATATTAATAGAAAGACGTGGCTGTCATAGGACACTGCCACTTTAGCAGGTGATTCTTTTTTCGTGTCTAATTAAGCCACAAAAAAGGATAAGAGATTTTTTTAAAAAATATATTGTTTTTTAACACCCAAGTAATAATTTTACAAAAAACTGTACTTTGAATGGTTTCTTGAAAGGCCGGAAAATAATAACATACTTATTGTAAATAGAGAAGTGAACGGCTGTGTGAAACGGGCAGAAATGATCTTTTGAGATATTGGAAAAAAAGTGTTTCGTATACCACACAAAAAATAGAAAAATGCTTGAACTTGACGCTTTTTTTTTGTTTTAAATTCAATATCAACCAAATGGGCTAGTTTGTACAATAAAGCTAAAGCACAATAGGTAGTAAAAATAAAGAATGAAAAAAAATAGGTACCGCCCTTTACCTTCCCACGCTGCACAGTATTTTAAAATAGTTCCTTTAAATTAATGGCTTAAACTATACCCTAGCATCTGTATTTCGATGTTACTTAAACATTAAACCTGTCCATAGTGATTTTTGATGCACAAAGAGATAAAATATATATGCTCTTTTAAGTTCATAATATAAGTTGCAAGAGAAACACATAGTATTTTTGTGTAAAAGTGTGTGTATGCCTACTTATATAACATTTAATATGTTTTGAGGCCATGTATAAAAAACAAATAATTTTATCTGCAGGTTTCTGGACTAGCAGCAAGAATTATACTCTGCACAAGGGACTATTGTTTAAATTCAGAACAGCCTTAGGATATTTTGACTTTCATTCAAAAAATTTATTATAAATTTTTAATTGCAGTAGTAGCTGTGTAGGTCGTTTTAAGTTATAAGCACACTTGAGCCATAGCTAATGCAGAACTACAAGCAAAATGCCAACCGATTGTGACTTCCAGAGACTGCAGTGTTTCTTGTTATAACTAACTGGATCGGAGTAGTCAATAACCAAGATGAAGATAGATGCTTTTTCACTGAGAATGCCAAAAAAACTGGTAGAAATATTATTTTAGTACCGGCTGAGCTATTGGTTTATTTTTATTGGTTCACAGCTTCAATGATAAAACATCTGCCTTTAGTTAGGTTATAACCCATTACGAGCTGATGACGCGCCCAGCGTACATTGTGAGTACGCATTAGAGTCACAAATCATAACAAGGACAAAACCGCTGTGTCTGACTGTCATTACCGAGATGTTGGCATTTTTCACGTATTTAAAATTAGTTTGAAGCAATTTTAAAACAAGTTCTGACCGAAGTTGATAAACTAAAAAATACCCATGTTTAAATAAAAAAAAGTTTGGAGATTAAATTTACACCATCTTGATTTTTTCGGAGGGGGTGAAAGAACTTCAACATCCTGAAACTAAGTAATAACACCACTCTTACTCTTACCAAGCAAAATATTAATGATTGAGAAAGAGCTTTAAAGCGTTAAAAAATCCAATACCGATCGATTTTTACACCTAAAGTATTAGAAAATAACTCCTTGTATAAGATCTTCAGTTTTATTCAACGACATCAAAAACATAATGAACGGAGCAAAAGTTCATAATCAATAACGGAAAAATTGCGTGATTGAAGTTAGGAAAATCTTTTTTAAAAATTCTAAACTGCGCATTTAAGAAAAATAAACTTAACTGAAAACTGTGCTACCGTTCTTATGCAAACTATTTTTCATACATTGCTCAGTACACTTTGCAATGTTATTAAGTTTCGAGTAGTTTGTTCTTTTTGAAGTTAGATCGAAGAAAAAGTTAAACAATTGCTTTTATTGTGTAAATTTTATTCACTTCTTTGCCCTGGTGAACCACAGTTTATCAGTATTTAAAGGGAGATTATCTATGCTAAAATACTTATACTTATATTCTCAATTTTGAGTTTTTTAATGTAGCATTTGCGTACATAATTTGAGTAATTATTTATTTTCACATAGCAATAATGTATTTATATATTAAAATACTACCTCAGTAACAAAAATTTATTGATTGAAATTTACATAACGTGTTTTAATAATTACATATTTATTAACGTTTTGCTGCATGACTTACAAAATGACTATTCCACTGCCATCTATTCTATCACATATGACCTTTTACTAATTTCTGAATTAACAGTTTAGTAAAAACATACCATAAAATCGATTTATTACTTAAATAATATTAATTTCAATAAAGATTCAAGCAAAAGTATATATAAAAAAGAGTTCAAACGTTCTTATTCCATTATACCTGCCAAATGAATTGCAGCACCAAACTAATGATATAAAGTTAATAGTAATGCCAACTAGTTGCACTGACTTTGTATGTTCTTAAACTTAATGAGCTAGAAATGAGCTAAACCTTTCAGTCAAAAATCTAAAATATTTTCCGAACAAAAGAAACACGTTCAAGAAACAATGAAACCTGGCGTTGCTATGTCAATAAAGCAGTGTTGAGATGTGTAGAATGGCTCCACGTGTTGTTTTGCAAATATTAGTTTGCTTTCATTTCAAAATAAGGCCAGAAATTACACAGTAATCTAATTTGAAAACGTTAGTCATTTTGGTCAAAATAATACATATATGCTTACGGTCAAATATTTAATAGCATATAACAGCTGCTGACTTTGCATAAAAGTGCAATGAAATTAATTTTCACTTGAAAACGAAAGTATAACATGGAAGGTAGTTCTTATCTTGCATGTGTAAAATAAAGAAATTGCCGACTAGCTAGACCTAAGGTGGAATTGCAGGAAAATCTAAGAGTTTGTTAGATCATGGTGAGATTCCAACATCAGAGAATTTCCTTATAGAGCCGGTCTATTTTTACAAGCCTCTTGCACGTTTTCGCTGAAATATTTTTAAATGCTCTACTGTGAAAATATACTCATCTTCGTAATGTAGTTTGTTTGTGTTTAGTTTTACTGCGGCTGTATCAAACTGATAAGCCCAAAAGAAGATTGAAACTACAGTTTAATAAGATGTACAGCATTTGGTTACAACTGTTAGTAACTTCCTTAGATTTTCAATTCTTTAGTTTAAGTGAATACAGATTATCAAGTCACAATTTTCTTTTCTAGTTCTAAGTAGCTCAGTTTCTCCTTCCATACCAAATATCGCTCTTTAAATACTAACTAGCTGCCAGGGCAGCTAGATTAGCTTCCTGCGGCATGTTGATGCATAACGTCCCCCTCTCTAACTTTTACCTCATTCTGAAGTTGTATTATTTGATATAATTTAATGTTCAGTCGATTTCAAGACATACCACGCATGTGGCCCGGCGTTGCACGGGCACTTCGTGCCCTGAAAGTAGTGAGAAAAAAATTTAAAGAAACTACTCCCCGCCAAGGCGGCTCGCTTACAGGCGCTTCACGCCTTTACTTTTTTCCTATATAAAAAAATCATTCGAATTATTGAGATGCTTCGCGCCTTCAAAATGGTGAGGAAAGTTTCAGTAAGTTCAGCTCCGCTCAAAGGAAAAAAGCAGACATAGAAACTCAGTTTTTAATATAAGTAGACTAGCTGCATAGCCCGGCGTTGCACGGGCTGTAATGTAGTGAAGGCAGTTTGAGAAAACTACTCGCCACCAAGGCGGCTCGCCTTTAAAGAAATGAGGAAAGTTTAAACAGTTTACTCGCCGTCAAGGCGGCTCGCCTTTACAGTAGCGAGGAAAGTTTCAATTCACTACTCGCCGTCAAGGCGGCTCGCCTTTAAAGTACCAAGGAAAAGTTTAATAAACTACTCCCCGCTAAAGCGGCTCGCTAAAAAGCTTTCCTGCATCAAAGAATCAATCGAATTATTTGCACATGCTTCCTCAAAAATAAAGACGATGTCAAGTAGCGCATACTTAGCACTCTCCCTAAATTACAAATAAAATTCCTTTCCAAAAACAATTATTTCCAAACCGCTTTCTTCCGGTAAAATTAATTGCAAAATTCTAAACGAAAAAGTTCTTTTAATATTTGGATCGAAGCCAGAAAAAGTCCCTTCTAAAAACAGCAATTGCAATTTTATTTAAAAACACATTTTCAAAATGGTACCTGAGAAAAAATATGTCATTAATAATTAAAATAAAAACAATTGTTAGAACTTTGTTATAACACGTATTCAAAATGACAATGGAAAAAAATAACACTCTTTCATTTTAAAAAGTTCAATTTAATTAACGTTTTAATTTAAAATCGCAACGGAAAGAAATAAATATCTTGGAATTTTAAATAGTTCAATAATTTAATTAACGTTTTAATTCAAAATGGCAACGGTAGAAATAAATATCTTGGAATTTTAACAGTTCAATAATTTAATTAACGTTTTATTCAAAATGGCAACGGTAAGAAAAAATGTCTTGGAAGTTTAATCATTTATTAGGCTTAATCGCTTTGATTTGACTACTTATTAATTGATATCTTCGCTAATTAAAATCGTATAATTATATAGATTGAAACTAATGAAGCCTGAAAAATTACCTATCTATCGGTACCTGGTTCGACTTTCAGTTCATTGGCGTTCAGGAGAAAGAAGCGTGACATAGAAAGATAGTAGTAGAAAGAAAGATAGAGAAAGATACTCAGTTTTTAATATAAGTAGACTAGCTGCCAGGGCAGCTAGATTAGCTTCCTGCGGCATGTTGATGCATAACGTCCCCCCTCTCTAACTTTTACCTCATTCTGAAGTTATATTATTTGATATAATTTAATGTTCATTCGATTTCAAGACATACCACGCACGTGGCCCGGCGTTGCACGGGCACTTCGTGCCCTGAAAGTAGTGAGAAAAAATTTAAAGAAACTACTCCCCGCCAAGGCGGCTCGCTTACAGGCGCTTCACGCCTTTACTTTTTTCCTATATAAAAAAAATCATTCGAATTATTGAGATGCTTCACGCCTTCAAGATGGTGAGGAAAGTTTCAGTAAGTTCAGGCTCGCTCAAAGAAAAAAAGCAGACATAGATACTCAGTTTTTAATATAAGTAGATGGCTCTTCAACAAATAAATGTTTCAAAATATTACCAGTAGCTAGCGATAAAAATTCTACGTAAGTGCCGCTTATGAGTTTCGTGTTTGATTAGTTAAGCCTTCATTCAAATTCTCATTTCATTTTATATGTTTCATGCAACACGTTTGCAAGAATGGATTTCATTTTAATCATTTATTAATTTAACCTTCATTCAAAATTCTCATTATCATTGTTATCACCGTTTCATAGCAACGACGGTTTGCAAGAATGGATTTCATATTTAATCATTTATTAGGCTTAATCGCTTTAAATTTGACTACTTATTAATTGATATCTTCGCTAATTAAAATCGTATAATTATATCAATTGAAACTAAAGAAGCTTGAAAAATTACCTATCTATCGGTACCTGGTTCGACTTTCAGTTCATTGGCGTTCAGGAGAAAGAAGCGTTTCAGTAAGTTACAGCTCGCTACAAAGGAAAGATAAGCAAGAACATTGAGATACTCAGTTTTTAATATAAGTAGATGCTCTTCAACAAATGAATGTTTCAAAATATTACCAGTAGCTAGCGATAAAAATTCTACGTAAGTGGCCCCGCTTATGAGTTTCGTGTTTGATTTAGTGTAAGCCTTCATTCTAAATTCTAATTCTCATTGTTATCACTGTTTCATAGCAACGACGTTTTGCAAAAATGGATTTCATATTTAATCATTTATTAGGCTTAATCGCTTTAAATTTGACTACTTATTAATTGATATCTTCGCTAATTAAAATCGTATAATTATATCGATTGAAACTAATGAAGCCTGAAAAATTACCTATCTATCGGTACCTGGTTCGACTTTCAGGTCATTGGCGTTCAGGAGAAAGAAGCGTGACATAGAAAGATAGTTAGAAAGAAAGATAGTTAGAAAGAAAGATAGTTAGAAAGATACTCAGTTTTTAATATAAGTAGACTAGCTGCGTAGCCCGGCGTTGCACGGGCTGTAATGTAGTGAAGGCAGTTTGAGAAAACTACTCGCCACCAAGGCGGCTCGCCTTTAAAGAAATGAGGAAAGTTTAAACAGTTTACTCGCCGTCAAGGCGGCTCGCCTTTAAAGTACCAAGGAAAAGTTTAATAAACTACTCCCCGCTAAAGCGGCTCGCTAAAAAGCTTTCCTGCATCAAAGAATCAATCGAATTATTTGCACATACTTCCTCAAAAATAAAGACGATGTCAAGTAGCGCATACTTAGCACTCTCCCTAAATAACAAATAAAATTCCTTTCCAAAAACAATTATTTCCAAACCGCTTTCTTCCTGTAAAATTAATTGCAAAATTCTAAACGAAAAAGTTCTTTAAATATTTGGATCGCAGCCAGAAAAAGTCCATTCTAAAAACAGCAATTGCAATTTTATTTAAAAACACATTTTCAAAATGGTACCAGAGAAAAAATATGTCATTAATAATTAGAATAAAAAAAATTGTTAGAATTTTGTTATAACACGTATTCAAAATGACAATGGAAAAAAATGACACTCTTTCATTTTAAAAAGTTCAAATTAATTAACGTTTTAATTTAGGGCCGAATTCAAGTGAAACACCATTGCAATCGCTTCGAGGCGTTTGCATATTGCAACCGCTACTGTAAGTCGAATTCAAGTGAATTCGTTTCACTTGAATCCAAATTTTGGAATTTGCGATTGCATTGGTGAGTTGCGATCGTCCGTGTTTCACTTGAATCCCTGCCTTAAAATCGCAACGGAAAGAAATAAATATCTTGGAGCTTTAAATAGTTCAATAATTTAATTAACGTTTTAATTCAAAATGGCAACGGTAAGAAAAAATGTCTTGGAAGTTTAATCATTTATTAGGCTTAATCGCTTTAAATTTGACTACTTATTAATTGATATCTTCGCTAATTAAAATCGTATAATTATATAGATTGAAACTAATGAAGCTTGAAAAATTACCTATCTATCGGTACCTGGTTCGACTTTCAGTTCATTGGCGTTCAGGAGAAAGAAGCGTGACATAGAAAGATAGTTAGAAAGAAAGATAGTTAGAAAGAAAGATAGTTAGAAAGAAAGATAGTTAGAAAGAAAGATAGTTAGAAAGATACTCAGTTTTTAATATAAGTAGATTGTTAACTTTGTGGGTTTTTTTATAAACACGCTCTAATGGATTGTTTGTTTCTTTATTTAAAATTATTTCATTTCTATGTTACTTATTCATTTCTATGCATACATTAATTTTGTTCCTTTTTTGTATATAAACAAAAACGCCGTTTTATGCCTGCTTTAAATGAATTGACTGAGTTCTGCAAAATCATGTGCAATTAAATTTTTCTTTTTAGCTGTTTTTTTTTTTTTCGTGTATTATTGCATTGAAATGTATTTTACAAGTACACGTTATAATGTAAAGTGATATTTTTACTTTCTCTTGAAGCTTGATAATGAAATAATATACGAACTCATACTTTTTCAAAAAAAAAAATGTGCTGTCTTGACAATGACCGTATAATATTTAGACTAATCAATATCAATAATCATACCAAATGTTTAAGAGGAAAGAGAACGACAGGTTTTTAATATTCCTATTCCTGTAATAAAAAAATAAAATGTTCAATCTTTTACCGATCGTACAGCGTTGCTTAGATAAAATGAAAGAACTGCCATGTTAAGCTTTTAAAACATCGCTTTTCCTACGTACATCATTTGCATTTACGTTCCTTTAGCTTTTTTTTTATTATGCATAACACTGACTTTGCGAGCTACGCATACACTTGCATAGAAAAACGTCATGAATATTGACAAAAAGGAGAAAAGAAAAATCTTGTTGCAACAATAAGACGATCTTTTTTCAGTCAGGTTAAGTCTTTTTCCTTGCTGTATTAATCCGAAAAAGGTTCACAAGAAATACATTTATCTTACTTTAAAGAATAAGAAATATTTCTTTCGCTTTTATCAGAGCCGATAAGTAAGATTTTGTAGAAAATACAATAAGAGTATAAGTGTATATCTCTTGAAACATCCGTTTTTATAGGAAAAAAATAAAATTAACTTTTAGATAAGATTTTTTGATGTTATGATAAAACGAAGTACTTCTGACAAAATCTTAAAAAAAAAAAGAAACAACATTTACCCGGATTGTTTTTACTGTATAATATACATATTTATATATATTCAGAATTTAGTTAAGAAATCGTGTTCAACATTTGAAAGCAGACTGTTATTTGACGGTTCAAGGGAATTGTTTACTAATGCATTTCATTTTAAAAATTGGAACTGACTTTTTAGCGCTTCTCATTGATTTTCTATACGACATATTAACCAAAGCCCTTTTTCAAACTTCACTATGTTCCAACTTGCCCCATCGTATCGGTTGTTTTACCCAATAATTGGGGCAAGATTCTGGAATGTAAACGTTTAAAAAAATATTAATTTTTATTGGTAAAAAATGGTTTCTCTAAGCAAAACTTATTCTTTCACCAATCACAAAAGTCTGTATTCTGTTGAAAAATTAGTTGGTTAAAATAAAACCAATGTGCTGTTTTATATAAAATAGAGTTAAAAACAATAGCGTTTTCCCAATCTAACCTATACCCGTTTTTTTTTTCTCGAGGGTCGCTTTTGTCAACTTCAAATAAATTATTTCATTGTGATGAAGTCCACCAGTTTCAATTTCTTTCATTTAGTCAGTAGTTTCAGAAAATTCACGTGAATCCTTAGTGGTTCAGGTAAATGCTCACAAAAGAAAAAAAAATGTTGGAATGGTAGCCCACTGCCATACAGTGGGGAAACAAACCATTTGCAACGGTTTATCACCGCATTCTGCTAGTAATCTTGAACTCCTTCCTTTTTATTTACCCATGAATACATCAACCGTATTCCATTTTCAACCTCCACTCCCAATCATTCGGACCCCGCGTTGTTAAAATTCGAATCCTAGAGCAAAACGTTATTATCAAAATTATTTCAATATTTACCAAAATTATTTCAATATTTTACTCAGAGCAACCAATAAGTATATTCACTGTCATTGTGTATGTGCTATATATCGTACAATCATTACATCATAAAGATTTCGCTTTTGAAAGATTATATGTAATATCTTTCTCAGCACGGATATGAAGTACTGATATCTTGCGTTCTTCAACCATAATTTAATGACACCCAAGCATGTTCAGTTACACAATGAGAGATTAATTCCCTTCAAAGAATGGCTTGAGTCTAACTGCCATGAAATGTTGTAAACGTTGGGTTAAAGTTATAACAAAGCTTTGCACTCTACTAAAGTTAACCACTGCTAAATCACATATGTAATGCAATTTCGCTGCTTAGTTCTAATGAAGTGCTCTACCAGAAAGATCTTTAGTAAATATACTAAGACTAGAAAGTGGCATCAAAGTAAAATTTGAGAACTTATTAGGTGAATCAGTAACCAGCCTCGAGGTTAAAACCATTGAAAATTTATCTATGTTTCATAAATCTTCCCTGCTAAGGCAAAATAACTGTTTGTTAATGTACAAATATATTCAAAAGTTAAAAGAAGGCTGAACTTTTATTTTATATAAAATTTTAAAAAATGAGGTAAGTAATTAAAAAATATACTTGTTGTTATTTCTCAAGTGATCATTTTCTATCTGTTGTGCCGATATTGTGGACATTAAAGGATCAATTTGAATTATAGTAAAGGTTGAAAAATAAAACGACTTGCAAACAAAGTTGCTTTCTTTCACTTGTTAGAAGCAATGTTCCACTCTATCTTGAAGCAAGTGAAGCATACACTTTGCATAAGCAAGATCGATTTTTAAGTGAGTTAAACACTACCATCTTTTGTTAGCACCACTTTGTTCCTTTACGAGTGGTTTTGTGTATGAATTGTGTTGCGCATGTACGGTGTTTCACTTTGCTCAGAGCAGGTGATTCAATTCTATCGGCCTTGAAGCAACGCCTCCTAAATATTAATACCTATTACATTTGATTCGCTACGGGAGACATTGGTTCCAATTTGAGCATCACCTAGCGGCAATCCAATGATGCTGTTGTAAGATGATAAATCCAAGTAATATTCGAATTAAATTTTTTGATTGGTTAATTTTTAAATTTAAATTTAGAAATCAACCAATCGTTAATTTCTCTCGTCTCGAAGAACCCTGATAGATGGCATTGCATTGTGAACCAAAGGAGAAATTTTGCTCTGTGCTAGAAACCAGAAAGATGTAGACATTTAGTATTTAGGAGGCGTTGCACAAGTTTATCTGAATATTTAGATGTAAAACAAATCTGAGAGGAGTAATGTAAGAAAATATAACAAAAAAATTTCGCTTAATATAGTTTTTCATATACATCACGGAAGCTCCAAGATCGTTACGAATACTATGCAGATGGGTGATTCTCCAAAAACTTCGCATTTTCAACTCACAAACTCTATAAAAATAAAAATGCTAAAAAAAATCTTTAAAAAATCATACTTACTCTTTGTTAGGAGCTTATTAAGATAAAAATAGAGGGAACTCACTTTAAGTATGCCAGATTACCAGTGCTTTAAAAGTAATGCTAGAGTGGCATTTTTTTTTTGTTTTTGCGCCAGGAGAGTGACATTTTTTTGCGCCAGGAGAGGGACATTTTAATCAAAAAAGGCTGATATTTCTACCCGGAATTATATAGAAGGTAAATAATGGTATTTTTCTCTTTTATCCTCTTAACTCAATTACACACTGCAGGCAGAATTATTCTTTTTATTTTATTTAGAACAGAAATGTTGGCCAGGAGAGGGACATCGAAAATGTTACATACCTCATTTTGAACTAAGGAATAATAATACGAACAGCAGACACAATCTATAGACAAAATACTCTATGAGTCCAAAGAAGTGATGAGAATAAACAGTGTTATAGTACTGCAGATTCAAAATTCCTTCTTTTTGCCTTTAATAATTGAACCAATTTGTAGGCCAGGAGAGGGACATGCAATCTGGGGACAAATTTCAAAATGATGTACCTGATTATATAATCATTTAAATAAGGTAAAACAACACTATATTACACTTATAACTATACATAATTCAACACTACAAGTGAAATTTGTGCAATGTTCACGTAAAATTTTAAAATAATTTGTTTACATTTTAGAAACAGGGTAGGACACGCAAAAAAGGTGACTTTTTGGCTATTCAAAAATTTTTGTAGAAAAAAATAAATGAAAACTTGCTTTAATATGAATTGAATAACATCAGAATAAGTATTTCTAACAATTAAAAAAATAAAAAAACTTTCTAGGTCAAATAATTTTTGTGCTGTCCTACGGGGACATCATATTGTTCGGATTTTGGAGAATCACCCAGATATTTTTAACGTTATTAATATGTAAATAAAACGCACTAACAAAGCTTAAGACAACTTTTGGTAAAGTTATGCAAGAAAAACAATACAAAAACCTTCTTTAATAACAGACGTAAAACTTTAAGAACTACAATAATGAACGACATTGCTTTTTGACTTTAAAAAAA